>JAHHFK020003013.1:0-131731 GCA_024533555.2 Aedes koreicus
TGTTAGGGTTTATTAAACGCTTCTGCTACAACTTTCAAGACCCGTACACTATTAAAACTCTATATATTGCCTATGTGAGGTCTATACTGGAATATTGCAGCATTGTGTGGTCTCCTCGTCCAGGTATACATGAAGAAAGAATAGAATCAGTACAAAAGCAATTTCTATTATATGCTCTTCGTAAGCTAGGCTGGGCCTCATATCGTCTTCCATCATATGAAGCTCGCTGCATGTTGATTGACATCCAAACATTGAAAGAACGACGAGAATATTCGATGGTTTCATTTGTAAACGATATCGTTTCGCAGCGTGTTGAATCAGCCGAACTACCTTCTAAATTAAATTTTTATGCACCAAGTAGACGACTTCGAAATCGTAATTTATTTGCTCTAAACCATCATCGCACGGAATATGCTAAAAATGGACCAATAAATAGCATGATGGATTCCTATAATCAACACTGTGAAGCCATTGACTTTACAATGTCTCGGTATAAATTGAAACAGTATTTTAAGTCCCTATAATTAAGGACACAAAAAAATTTTTTTTTTTTATATTTATATGGTGATAAAAAAAAATTATTTGTATTTTTATTTGTCAAAATAGGTGAAAAAAAATAAATAAATAAAATTTCAGTAAGAAACTTCCAACAAATGTAAGGGAATTTTCCTAGAAATTCTGCAGAGGACTTTCCCAAAATTTCGGTAAAATTTTCCTCGGAGTCCAAGATGGGACTTATCAGAAGTTTAGAAAGAATAAGCTAAAAATAAAACTTATAAACCAGAATTTCAAGAAGAATCTTACCAGAGAGGGCACTACCTATAAGTTCCAGAAGGAATTTCTCAAAAATTTCGGGAATTCAGGAGAGGACTTTCCAGAAGTTCCAAGGAAAACTTCCCAACAGCTTAATTGGAACTTCCCAGATATGCCAGATAACTTCCTTAAGTTCAGAGTCGAACATTCCAGAATTTCAGAGTGATGCTTTCTCGAAGTTCAGGAATTCCCAGAAGTTCAGGCAGATACTTATGTGAAATATAGGAAAAAACTTTCCGGAAATATAGGGAATACTTTCTAGTTGTTCAAAGAAGAGTTTCGCAGAAATTCAGGAACAAAGTTCCCCGAAGTTCAGAAGAGGACTTCTCAAAAGTTTACGAAGTAACTTCCAACACATTTAAGAAGATTTTCCAATAAATTCTGGAGAGAAATTTTCCAAAGTTTTGAAAATTTTCCTCGCAGTTCAGGATGGATCAGAGGTAGTAAGTAACTATGTTCAGGAAAAAACTTACCAAAAATTTCAAAGTTGGGTTGTTAGATGTGAATTTTCGAGAGCATCAGGAGTGACTGGCAAGAAGTACATGAGGAAACTTCCCAGAATTTTAGCAAAGAGCTTTGTAGAAGGTTAAGAGTTAAATTTCAAGAGATAATCACTGACGAACCGCAGTCTATACAAAAATCATTCATATGACCATAATGATATTCATTGCTCATGACATATTAAAATATGATAAACACCATCTTCCCAATCGTTCGCCACGTACCATGAGCAAGGACACAAACTCATGTAGGAATTACTATTCCTTGGTTTCCATCTCACCTCGTTTGAAAGATTTGATCCTCGTTTCAGAAAAAAAAATTACTTAGGCTATTTAGAAGCAAAGGAAAAAGTTTGAATGCTTTACCAGATGGTCTGAGAACTTCTAGATACAATCGTTGAAGTGAAATCGATCACTGCAAGTGATCGATTCAGCAACCTGTAAAATGTTTAACGAAATAATACTGTAGTGATAGCTAGATAATAACTCGTCGTCTGAATCATCTTTGAAATTGATATCGACATTTGTACACATATATTAATTAATAACTCCAAAAAAAAAAAATTTTATAAAAAAAAAAAACTAAGCAAAATACCTAAGAATTGCAAGCAAAATGTCTCTAGAATAACTAAACTTGATATTCCGGATACCTGGGTAATTATCTGGTCACCTTAGAGGTATTATTTTGGTATTGTCTTACCTCAATTCGGTATTCGCATGACATTGTGGGAACAATTTGATGGCATTATCCTCAGGTATTTTACTTTAAGAAAAGGTTAAGTTTTTTTTACTCGTAAAATACTTCAGAAAGCAACATTGAAACAACGTCTTAATGAGGTTTTCGAATAACAAATAACAAGTAATTCAAAAAAACAAGAGTGAAAAATGTAAATACTTATTATTCGACTGTCAGTAATGAGAGTTAAAATGATGAAGGCCCTGAATTATTGTATGGTGTAATATTTCAACGACATTTTGAAAAATGTCAACACTACAGTCAACTGTCGACCAGTTTCAGTCGACTACTGTAATTCGCAATTTTGCTCCAAATACCAAATTGAGGTAAGACAATACCAAAAAAGTACCTCTCAGGTATTTCCAGGTATCCGAAATAACAAGTTTTGTTATTCGAGAAATATTTTGCTTGCAATTCTTAGGTATTTTGTTTACGCTGAGAGCCAAAATAAAGTCATCATTCACATCAACATATTTAGAATTTCTTTCATTTATTTCGTTCAAATTAAACTAAACACACTATACACTGTTTTGATATCTTATCTCTTATATTATAGTATCACTTTTGGAATACTTAAAACGAGTTTTACCTAAGGAAAAACAAATCAATTTGTATCAAAAAAAGCAGTGACTAAAATAAATACCCGTTTCAAAAATCGATGTTTTCAACAGGTTTCCATCGCAAGACCCCTTGGTTGTTTATGTTTCGGTAATTTGACGTCTTAATTTTCGCCAAGGGGTGTCTCACTGATATCGAGCGCAGCAAATTTGAATCAGATTGCAGTCACTTCAAAGTGAATAATCTCGATTTCCTCGATTTGCAAATTTCGACCGATCTAGTAGCACGGTCAATTTCATTGTTTTGTTTATCTGCTCGCAACGAAACGGCAATTACGCGATGAAAAGTACTGCATGCGATAACTCAGAAACTTAAAGAAAAACGTGTATGCTAGTTTGAATATAAAAATCATCTGCTTCAATGTCTCTACCGGAGCAGCCAATCGACAACTTACAAGTGCGGGTAAGTGTTTCTAGAGTATGAGTTATCACCCCGGATCTCGATTAGGTTTTGGAAATAAGTTTCACTGTTATTTTATTCATGCTTATAGAACCGGTTTTGGAATCGTATTCAGAAAGAGATCGGTATAGTGCCAGATTTAGTAAAAATCGTTCTTAGCCTTGAGCCTGTCTAGTCAAGCAGCTGAAGACTTATTTCGTCAGCTAAGATCTTCAACCAGCATGGGTGATACAGCAACTAATTTTACGATGACGCAATTTGGAGAGCGAGTCAGAAAGGCGAACATCAAATTTACGATCGCATACAAACATGGTAAAACTTTCACGTTTGATAGAATTGCCAAAGAAAGATCAGAACTGAACGTTTATCCTATGTCCTCAGACGAAGAGATAAAAGACCATATTGAGAAGGCACGTATTGCTGTTTCAACCTTGTTGCAGCGACTGGGAATACCTGTGGACGAACAACAATTCTTCGATGGGACAAACCTCCGAAATAATGAATTCGAGTTTGTCAGCATCGGTACCACTTTCGATGAGATGGAAGAATTACAACCAATATTAAATCAACCAGCCACAGATGTCCAACTAGATACGCCGGAAAAATCTTCTGATCCTGAGCCTCATAGTGACGACACTGGAGTTTCAAATTCTCCATTCTCATTTGTGACTACAGGAATCGAGCTCGTCGATAATTACGTACGATAATTACGCAATTAACCACAAATCAACGGAACACAGCGGAGTTGATTTCCGAACCTGAGTTAGATTCGACTCATAGTGACGACTTTATATCTCCATGCAGAACGGAACTCGAAACGGAAGAAGTATTTCCTGAAACAGTTTCCATGAACTTTCCTGGCGATAATCGAGTACAACTGCCAGCTCGAAAGGTTTATTTAGCTTCCCGATTATTCCATAATTTCAGTGGCTCTTTAAAACTTAAAAGCATAACCAGTACTTTCAAGCACACATTTGCGGTAATGGACGATGATGAAAAAATCCACAACATAAAAATTGAAACGCTTATATGGATGGTTACTGTTGGGAAACGTCAATCCACGGTCAGGTTACTCCGGTATAGAACACCATCAATGAGCCGAGCCAATTTGAATGCCAATCAAACAAACTGAAACGATCCAAGTCATATATACATCTTAACCTTGTATTATATTGAATACTCTATAATAAACAACTAAAACATCTCAAACACCAAACGTATAGAAAGATTCTATTTGAGAAAGGCGTTTATTTTATGTTAATATCTTGAACCGCAAAGCTATCACTATCTCTTTTGCTCTACTTTATGAACGGCATGCTAATCGAAACTATGATCTCGCTATTTGTACTTCAAAATTCGTAGGTACTTGTCTACGGCGTCAAAATAATTATTAACTAAACTTAACCCTGAGTGCAAAAATTAGAGTTGAATAGTACTTGTTAAAAATTTGACCTTGAGCTGACGTCTGACGTTGCTGAAAGTCGAGTCGTTGCTAAACACGACTACTGCGTCGCATGTTCTGTGCAGTAATGTGCAACAAATTGAAGTTGATGCAGTATCTTCGAATAATTCGAGTAAGCTTTATTAAATATATTTGATCGAATTCATGTGAGACGCCCCTTGATTTTTGCAGACACTTTTTGAAACCTTCAAGAACCCGTTGACAGGGTGGCATTACTTCACATTCATTCGACTCGCGACTTCTGGGAAGGCATTTTGTAAGTTGCGTGACCAACCCCGGGGTGTTCCCGCCCCCGCCCGGGATAATAAAAAAAATTTTGTGGGGGTATTGGTCACACCTATATATTTACAAAAAAAAAAAAAAATTCTAAAAAAAACAATATAAATATTATACAAATTAAATACTTACTTTATGGGTGTGGGAATCTTTTTTCTTATAAAAAATCCCCCCCCGCAGCAAACCCCCCCCCCACACATCCGTACAATAACCCTTATAAAAAAAAAATTATATTTTTTTTTTTTTTTTATAGCAAAAAATACACGTCGTCCCGTATTACCTTAATATCTGTGAGCGTGCTATAATGAAAAAAAATCTAGTTTTCATACTCTTTGGATAATTTCTCGAACAATTTTGACCGACTTTTCAGCTCAATATGCGACAGTCTTAACAGGCCCCACTCACATTTCCATCACAATCAGGCACGTCCTCTGAGTAATATCGGTTCCATCCGGACACAATCACATTTCCAACGGTCCTCGGTCCTTTTCTCTCCAGTTTTTTTTCTCCACGTGGGGTTCAAATGGGTTCCTATCTTCGTGTCTCTGTGGGTGACAGCGAAAATATGCGACCGTTCAGATGGCAGAATGTCGCCTCTGTGTCGTAAAATTCATCACACATGTCATAAGTGAACCGAGTGGAACGGCTCCTTTTAGCAACTGATGAAGCCGGCAAACCTCAGCTGATTTTGTATGAAAGTGGACATATTTCAAGGTGGAATATGGCTTTCAGTATCTGTGTACCATGGCAGAGCTGCCTTTTTGCTGGTATTTTTATGTTGATTGAATGCATGAGGTACGATAGATTTTGCTGTTTACAAGTTCACGCCATGCGCATATACATATTGATACAACTAAAATAATTGAATATCACGACAAAGTAGAGGCACAGCAACCATGTCCAAAACACGGTGTAATGTTCAATGCTGTTCGAAAAGCGAATTTACAGAAAATAGACGAAAAAAGAGTACAAAGATGTGTTTGTATGATTTCCGTTTGTTCAATAAAGACATTCGTATTTTGGGACGCTTTACGTTATTGCAATCATGCTTTCTACGATTTTTTTGTTTTCCTTTTCAGCTCGTTTTTGTTTGATGTGTTAGTATTTTTCAATCACCGATCGATTTCATCCCATAGGCTTTCGATGGGATTCATATCTGGTTACAGTCTTGAATTGCTGGGAACGTTATATAACAACCATTCCCGAGCAACGTGAGCGGTATGATTTGGATCATTGTCCTGTTGGAAACAATATCCAGATCACAGTACTAATCTGTGTGCAATTTCACTAATGTTACGTTTCAAAATATCGAGGCACATTTTGTTCATAGTCCAGTCGACACTACGCTCAGGAAATTATCCGTACGATTTTCATACGATCGTAACTATGAACCACAAAGTAAAGGTTCAAGACTAATTCCATACGAAATCGTATGAAATGATTACTGTTGCATTAGTCGAGAAAACATGCCTCATATACACTTTCAATCGACATCACTTATCAAGCGTGCGAGGTCCTGTAGGATTGTGGCTCGCCTCTGGAAAATGGGGAAAATGTTCATACGATCGTCCTATGAACTTCTTTCCATTAGAGAATCGTATGAAATTTGAAATAATATCTTGTGGCAAATTTCCACACGTTATTTGATTGAATTCCTCTCAATTTGTTCGCTCAGTGTAGGTTTCCTATGCCTTAAGCAGCCATACTGAGTGGGCAGAAAATAATGCGTAAATTTATTCTATTTCTTTCAAATCCCATTTTCAACTAATTCAAGCAATAATATCAATATTTTCGAATGCAGTTATCTTTATAAAGTCCTTTTTAACAAATTTATCCAATGTGTCCTCCATTTTTATTAATAACATCCTCGAGTCGACGCCGGAAGCCAGAGCATGCCTTTCGGACGTAGTCCTCCGACATTGACTGCCATGTGCGTGTTGTGGTTGACTTCAGGGTTTTCACACTAGGGTGTGATGTTTTGCAGGCTCGTGCTTCAACATATGCCCAACTCGAATAATCCAACGGATTAAGATCTGGACTGCTAGGACGCCACAAATCCTTCGGCCAAAACTTCATGTTATCGTTCAACCATTGTTGGGTTCGATTGGACGTGTGACACGGCGCTCCATCCTGCTGTAGGACAACGTTTTGGTCATCGGAGAAGTTTGCGCACCTGACTTCCGGATGAACTCCTGATAATCCTGTTCTCCGACGAAAAACTTTTCAGCATCGATGCTGTGGTCATCAGCCGCACGGACCGGACGTTCTGGAAAAAGTGAAATTCAAATTTCAAACCAAACATCTGGCTGGTGTCATGATGTTTGGCTTGGTGGCGTCCAACGGTTTGAAAATGCCGCCTGTTTTCATTGATGCTGGAGTTAAAATGAATACCAAAGTGTATATCGGTATTTTAAAGGACCAAGTGCTTCCCTGGGCGAAGCCCAACTTCTCCGAGGACCAAAAGGTTGTCCTACAGCAGGATGGAGCGCCGTGTCACACGTCCAATCGAACCCAACAATGGTTGAACGAGAACATGAAGTTTTGGCCGAAGGATTTGTGGCCTCCTAGCAGTCCAGATCTTTATCCGTTGGATTATTCGAGTTGGGCATATGTTGCAGCACGAGCCTGCAAAACATCACACCCTAGTGTGAAAACCCTGAAGTCAACCATAACACGCACATGGTAGTCAATGTCGGAGGACTACGTCCGAAAGGCATGCTCTGGCTTCCGGCGTCGACTCGAGGATGTTATTAATAAAAATGGAGGACACATTGAATAAATTTGTTTAAAAGGATTTTATAAAGATAACTGGACTCGAAAATGTTGATATTATTGCTTGAATTAGTTGAAAATGGGATTTGAAAGAAATATAATAAATTTTCGCATTATTTTCTGCCGCACCCTGTATAGTAAATGGAGACTTTGTGTAATTTTTGCATATACTCGTTGCAGTTCAAAACCGGACCACTCGTGCAATCGATCCTGCTCTAATGGCTGGCCCACAATTGATACGTTGCGGATGCGTTTGCGTGGATTTGACAGTTTTCCCATAGGTTTTCTGTCAAATTTACGTCAACGCATCCGCAACGTATCAATTGTGGGTCAGTCATAATTCTATAGAGTCACATAGTGTGGCTAACGTTTGCATTTTTAAAAAAAATGAACAAAAATTACCGATTTTTTATGGGTTTACCTTCACCCGCACTGACGAAACTACCAATGCAGCATCAATCATAGTAACCCATAAGTCAGCAGATAAAATTTGACAGCTCTATCAGTCGAACTCTAACCGCGATGGCAAAAAAAGGTGAAGCAACTCCGTTTAGAAGTGTGCGCGTTCAAAGAACGGCACCCCGCCGCGTCGAAAACGGACATCGTGCGGCACTTTGTGGACGCCGGATACGCCCGTTCCGGCATCTACAACATCTTGGCACTATTAGACAACAATCAGAGCATCGAAACAAAGCCCGGTTCCGGACGGCCCACGACCCTGAGCGACAAGAAGCTCCAAAGGATGCTGAAGTGGAAGACCGAGGGAAAAGTGGCTACATCGCTGCGTGTGCTTGGCCAGGAGGTAAGTTCAACCGGCCAAACAGTGAAAAAGTACCTGACGAACATGAACATAGACCTAACCAAGCGAACAATGGGTTGTTAAGAATGTTCAATATGCGAAATCTCACGTTTTCAAATACATTTCTTCTTTTTTTGCATGGAAAATTTACCCTACAAACAAACAAAACTTATAAATTTTACGTTCGTTAATTGAAATATTTGAATTTGTACAAGCATTAAAATAATGTCTAAGTCCATACAAAGAGACCTCCTGGTTCCGTTGACGTGAATTCAACAGAAAACCTATGGGAAATCTGACAAATTTACGCAAACGCATCCGCAACGTATCCATTGTGGGCAAGCTACAGTGTATTTCAAGAGCAGCATATCAAAATGGGCACAATAGGAGCACTTTAAAAAATATTGATGCCTTTTAGTCGCCATGCAAATTAAGAGCATAAGACAAAATTTCTTCTCCCTATTGAAGATATTGGGAGAAAAGCGCCTATAAAATGCAGTGTTTGTTTTCAAGATGCTTGCATACCCTTCTACTGTGTTAGTTATGATTTGAGTTTCATTTCAAAAATAAACCAATTCGCTCATTCACTCGAGAGAAAAATGATTCATTTTGTCTTTCCCAACACTTTCCACCATCCCTCTCATTCTCTTCCACACACACACACTCTATCTTTACCCAACTGCTTAAATACGGCGCGCAATTCCCATTTTCTTATCTTCCACAAGAACCAACGCGTCGAATTCGCAACAGCGATGGCTACAATCATACACATCAGCATCTATTCGCTTACGTAATTAATCATGAATTTTCATATTACCGTTCAGAAGTATCGAATAACCACAAACGAAATTGCGTCAAACCAGCTTAAAACCTGTTTCGGATTCGTTGAAACCTATGATGCGAAATTCTTTGACAAAAAATAACATTGGAATGTCAAATCTCCTCTTGAGTTGAAGTTTAAGACAAAAATGCATGATACGTTCGATCACTTACCTTCTAAGGATGCCCAAGCAAAGTATATCAAACAATAAGTCACGTGTTAATCACTTATCACAACCAAGCCGCACTCTAATTGGTTGATGCACCTGCGAAATCAAAAGCAAAGACCGAACTGGACAACGACCACCGTCTATCATCAATAGCTTAAACCACACTGACCGATGAAGAGCGCACCGAATAGGTGTCCCACCTTGTCATGCGCAAAGAACCGCGTCGTCTTCGTCGTCGCCTCGAAGATACCAACGCATCAGGTAGTTCATTTCTAATGTTTTGTTTTGATTCTCGAAATCCACCACTCTTCTCTAAAGGGTGGTGAACGGGTGAAACCCACCAATGCTGATTTCGAAGCCAATCTGAATGCAATGAACTTATACTGGTACACTCTAAATGTATTTTCCTTAATTTTAAAAAATCTTGCTACAAATCAGTTCATTGAGTGCTCTAAGGATACAATTACAACTAAAATAAATTCGAGCCTTACCAAGAATCAAACAAACAATGATCGAAGAATAGAAATATCACTAGCAGAAGGTATAATGAATTATGTAATCTAGAGATAACTATGCTTGAAATTGTCACTAAAATATACGGTCAAAGTGTGCAGCGCCTCCAGAATGGCGACTAGCATCAGCGACAGCGAAAGCGATGCAATCTTCCTCGGATCCATCTTGTCACGTACCATTTCGAAGAGTTCCAGCTCCGACGAGCAGCAATCCAGCCCGGAATCCGTCCGGAGGCTCTCGTGCAATTCGAGTAGGCCGCTTTCCGACATGATCTGACTACTGAAGGAGTTCTTGATGTTGATGATGCAGTTGAAACTGTCGCAGATCTGTTCCACATTCGAGTGTGCCAGCTGTACCTGATGCAGATCGTTAAGGCTCAGGGAACGCTGCTTACGGGAGGTGCTATTCAGTTTGGATACTTTTTGAATTAGATACGAGTGATGTGGTCTATCGAGGTTGGGCGGACATGGCGCATCACATCACGAGTCGAGGCTGGGAGGGTCGTTGATAATGGGATCGTTTATCACCGGTTCGTAGGTGCGGGTCTCGTCCACTTCGATGAATAGGAGCTGCAGTGAGAGAGATTTCATGAGTTTAGTCAAGGACGGACAGTTCAAGCTATTTATGATGGGTTCAGTGGATTTAAGTGGGTTACGACTAAGCTTTAATGAGCGAGTTGAATAACATGTTTTAAGCACGTTCTTCTGAACAGTCAGTGATTTCGCTGTTGAGAGGAATATTGAAAAATTCCGGTTTGTTTTAAATTGGCACATCGAAGTAGTTTGTCAAATGTTCCAATTCAAGAGGTTTCAATAGCGGTTTTGAAAAATATTAGTATTTTAGTGCTTATGAAGTGCTGTTTCGTTTTTAATTCAACACAGCTTCACGTGACCTTTTCGCAATCCGGTGCCAAAAACGGAATTTAAATTAATCAAAATTAGCCCACAGTAAATGGAACCCTAACGGTGGATCTAGAGCTAAAAGTAAGCAACAACGATCATAACCATTTCAAAAGACCAAGAACCTATGTTCTTACGGTTATCTTGTAAGGTATACGAATAAAGGTTGTCTGCAGAAGTTTTTTAGACTACGTCTTTGTTTTCTATATTAAGGTATGATTTACGAGTAGGAGAAGTGAGATCATCTCAAAAAGCGGTAACTCTTTCATTCCTTGTTAACATTCCTAAAATTCTACAACAATCGATTGGAAATATTTCTAGCATATCGTTAAGCTATTAGTTAAAACTATTAGTTTTAAGCGCTATTGAACTATTGAAAAATTGCTAAAGAGCCATGTCTTATAATTTCCAAAATTATTCCCGGTGATTTTTCTTCTTACTAGCACAATCAAGCAACAATCGGTTAACATAATAATGGCGATACTGAATCTTATTCTTGTTGTAAATAGCAAAGTAAACGGTTTGACTGTACATATTCATTCTATGAAATCGGCTGCTGCATTCAGGCAGTGGTTTAAATTTGATTTGAACTACTTACTATTGAAATAAATCTTAAATTTTCTGAATAAGCTCACAACTTAATATTTTGAAGCTCTCTCAAAAGCCAAATTTAATTAACCATTTTGCACCAAAAAATCGAGCTATAGAAGCCCATATTTAAGTAATGAGACTGTCTCTTCTAGTTTTTTGTAAAGCATAAGAAAGCATTTACGCCGCAAACAATGTTACTTAGGTTAAGAGATTGCATATTTGAAACTTACAGGTGGATGCTCAAGTTGCATCACTCGGAACTCATCCGTAAAGGTAAGTATGTAGAAGCAGAACGCCGTCGCGACAATCCACTCGGAGATCGAACTGGCCACGTGATACTCCCAGCCACCATCCGAAGGGTACCACTTACGTGGATCGGTTCCATTGAAAAGAATATGCGAAATTATCCCCGTCACAGCAACTACGATGAAGAAAACAGTGCACACCGCCGAGATCGCAAGCCGGACATGGGCCTTTACCATGGAACCGATATACGGTTGCAAGTAGTATGATACATAGGCCTGAAAAGATAGGGAAAAAAAAACCTATTGTAGACGAATCTTCTAACCGGCCAAATTACAATCTCACCTGCATCCAATAGTAAACAGTTCCCAACCCAAAAGCCAGAAATGCCCCAACATAGTGCACTATCCTCACATTCGTCTCCTGAAAATTTCCCACCATACTAACGCCCAAGCACGATCCCATCCCGACCCAGAAAGCTCTCCCATTGATCCGTTCGACTGCCCGCTGAACATCCGTATGCCTCAGACCTATTTCTTGGATCTGACGATAGCGAACATATATGGTGATTCCCACTACAAGTAAAATGTTATTTTCATTTCAGAAAAGGTACCGAACCATTCTACCGCATAGGAACTTACGCAAAACACACCCTATACTGATCAACTGCCCAAACACGCAACTCTCCGGAGAATAGGTAGCCGCATCGCTAATGTATGGGATCGTGGGTACCACATGGCCCTGCAGGACTGCTGCTATGTACCTGAGAAGAACGAAAATGTATCACCGAAGAGAAGCCATAACAAAGAATGATTCATCACGCACACACGCAAGTCGGGTGGAACAGATCGCCACCAAATATACTTACGTGCCAATAAATGTGAAATTGAACAGCAAAAACACCGAAATGGGAAGCAGGTAAAGTTTGGACATCGCTGCTTAGCGAATGCACCTAGCCTTAGGAAATCTTTGGCAAATGATTAAACAATAAATAACTGAAGCGCAACCCCTATTTCGGAATTACGACTCAACTGCGATGTAGGCTCAATGTGCAATGATTCTGGTGCAATCCATTGCATTGGAAGCATCAACGATGCTGATATTTCGCGAATGACTAACCGCTGCCTTGACGATGAATAAGATGACGAATTTCAACTGCGGCTGATCGTCAAAACAAAAACTACACTTTTGTTTTGATTGGTCGTTCAAATTAGTTGGCTTTCTGTTTAATGTTCTTACCCCGTCAGATCATTATGAATGACTACCTAATACAACCAGCCATAGGGCGATGGCGTTCGTGCGATAGCATATCGTCCATAACTGACAGAAGCGAAATTCACCACTCTCAAAGAGCCGGTTAAGAGTAATTTCAGGCGAAGCAGCAAAAGAGACTATTGTGCTAAAATGCTGTCTATCTAGCCACGAGCATATCAGGGAGCATCGTTTTGTCAGATGAGGAAAATTCCATTTTGAAATAAATTTGGGAACTGACGTTGCTAACATAATGTTAAGGTGACCGTTTCAGCGGGGCGAAATCGTAAGTCATTAAGTTATTTGTTAGGGAAAATCTGGGAAAACTTAAATATCACGCACGACAGTCTAGCTATGATCAATACCTTTCATTTGATGCGAAGAGATTCTCTATAAATATTATCAAATTTGGGGACAGGAATTCCTTCCTCCCCAGAATAGCAATTATAATCTTAGCTTACTTTGTGAATTGCGTTCAGAATCAGCGGTGTGAATCAGAATGGTGTGCATCAAAACATTGAAAGTAAAACGAGTTTAGTTTGATCTACATATAGAACCATGATGGCTCTCCTAAAAATCCGGAACATCCGTAAAGTGGTCAGCTCTTGGAAGTAGTCCGAAAAGGATGATCTTATTTGTTTTATTATCAAAATTCAACTTATGAAAAAAGAATTGGAGTTCAAATGTGTGATCTGAAAATTTTCATTTGTGTGGCAACCAAGGGGCGAGTCGCTTAGAACAGTGTGCCAGGCCGTAGTAGAAAATTTTACACCATGATGGAACATGTGTGGCACACTTTTGACATTTGTACCTTTTATAACCGTTCGGTGAATTCTCACGAGTTTTTTGAAACAAGATGGCTTAAGCGCCACTCCTGCAAGCAGGAGGCCACCTGTCGTTTGGCATTTGCCCAACCTTTCTGAGACAGTCACCTCAGGGGACTCGTGAACGGCTATTAGCTCCAAGGCTCAAACACTATTGAAATAACCACTAAATAGGAAAAACGCCAATAAATCCTGCTTGATTTCCCCCTCTGAACCTAAGTAAAAACCCCAAATTTAAACTCGCTAAATCCGAATGAGCCAACCGGAACGGAAGAAGAGAAGCCTGATATTGAAACAAACAACGTAACTGAAAACGAAAACGGATTTTATGAGGAGTCAAGTCTATCGGAACTGCCCAAAACGAAAATGAATTCAAACTCAGTACTTCAAATCATAAAATAATCATATAAATTTGTTTCCCGGTTATTCGCGACTCATTCGGGTTGAACAGAACATTAGGTTACGGGTAATAATTACATGGCCATGAAAAAAAGGTTTCCATATACCTGCGCAGGTTTTTGGCGAGTTCTCGATGACAGGCTGATGCCGGCGGTGTACTGGCGACGTAGATGGCGACGACAACGATGTAGATGGCAACGAATCCCGATGATGATGGCGGGGTCGAAGCTTGACCGCTGTCTCTGCTGAAATGGCGTTCTGCGATGGCAGACGAGTTCGGGGAGTATGGCCGAATTACAGATGCGGGTGGAGTGGCGGCTGGACGGAAATCTTCCGATTCGAAATTCGTCGAGAGCGTCCGGAATTGACCGTCTCCTTCAATATAGAAACCCGCTTTCCCAAGCGATTCAGCTTCGCGTACCTTTCCGCTATGACCGAGCGGGGTTAAGGGAGACTCCTATATTTCGGGTAAGGTCCGGTTTAGTGTCCGACACTTGGCTACGAATCACTAAACCGCGCTCTCGGTAACCTTTCCACAGGGGTTGTAACGATTGATGGAATTACGACGGATTATTGGTGACCGTCGGGTGAAATTTCGCACAGTAGTCTTGCGAACTTCACTCCCCTCCGTTTAACTACCTCGAAAGGCGGGCCTTAGCGGACTCCCGAGCTCAAATTGTGCGATCCGTGCTCCACGGACAAGGTTGGTGATGATCGTTGACACAGAAACCCCAATACGTGGATCTCAAATTCCAGCCCGTACACAAAAAGCGCATAAGCGCTGCAATCTCCAACGCGATTGATACGTTTTAGTCTTATGTAAAACTTTAATATGGCTTGAATAAGTAATTACCTGTTTTGGTACGTTTAACAAATTGCGTATATCGAGAAGATATCGCCTTGCCGGTCTCACAGACCGGAGACTACGTATACTTAAATTAACTAAAACACAATTAAAAATTCGTTGTAAGCACTTCACTAAAAAAAATCACTCTTCCTATTGAGTACCTTTGGTACGTATCTCTTAGAAACAACGATTCACTTATTTAGAAAAAGACTTCCGAAACTACGCGATAACTTCTGTTCTCCAGCCGGTATCGTTGCGAAATGATCGAGCTTAAATCCTCTTGTCACTAAGAAATGTTGATCAAACAATTATCTTTTATGCTTAATCAAAGCGCCAGCAAACAATCCGCATGGCGAATAAAGATTCCTTTTGGCTTTTCTCCTTGTTTCATCAAGATGGTTATTTCATAGTTTGGAGCCATTGTTGCATTTCTTATTTTTATAGCATTCAACTTAGCCGAGGCACAAAACAGTCGACATGCAAAATAAATTTGTAACGAATCTAACCTAACTTATTTTGTCAATATTTACATTTGGTATACGATTCAAATCTTATCAAACCTAATTTAATCTAATTTATAATAGGGTATGTGTCCCTTGACTCAGTCTATTATGCAACCATCGGTTACATTTTTCAGTATAACTCATAAAGTTTTGAAGCTGTATGCGAGATTCAACTAGTTATACAACTGCTAAGATAAGTTTGATAAGATATTTGGTAGTGTGTATCACGAAAAGTTACACAACTCTTTTTATGAACTAAGAAACTTTCGAGGGATATGAATTTAATGTCGGTCTATAAGCTCCAAATAGGGTCTATTTATGGATACAACTTCGTCCCATTCGATGGATTTATTACTAAATTCAGTCTTTGTACGGTTTTTTTTTCTTAAAGCATTTTCAGCTGTATTCGCTTTACTTAACACAAAATTTCACAAAACAAGCTAAAATTAAACTGCTTCGAAACACTTAAGTGATGTTCATATATGATTTATCAGCCATTCAATAATGATATCATTATAATTCACTATACAATGATTTTGTTCCATCGGTTTGTGTTTAGATGAGCCACTTGAATATAAACAACTGCAAACTCGTGCATTTTCACTTCAAATTTTACCAATAACAACCTTTTTTCTACGTCATTGGTGCAACAGGCCATAGTTGGGAACATACAAAAAAATATGTCCCCAACATTGGGTCTACGATTTTCTTGTAAAGTAGTTATGTAGTTATGTGAACAGTTAGTTTGTAACGTGTAACTATTTTCTGTACATCCAGACTGCATTACTTGCTTTATTGATTCAATTAAGCCAAATTTAGATCACTTGAAGATCGTGTAGATCATCTGTTCAGCTTAACGAGTGAAATCATGATGCCCCAAAAGTTCAAGAAATCGAAAATTACGCGGATGTGAACTACTATAAATTGATTAATATTGCCTCAATTGCTTTGGATTACATCGGTCATCCTAATAGCAACATGATTTTGTTGATTATCGCTAAATTAATGACATATTTGGTACATAGGCCGAATGAAGGTGATAGGCTAACATTACATCCCGTTACCCTAGTTCTAAAAAATTCAAGCGAATGAACCTTAACCGAAAAATATTATACAACGCCCAACGTTACACTTTTGAAGATAAAACCTAGCAGCCTTGGAAAAATGACGTTGTGAGTTTAAAGTGGTGTTGTTTTGATTTGTTTGTTTCTATACGCAACACAAAAGTCTTAGAAAGAATTAATTATAAGTGAACTTTTGAGTTTCCTGTTTGTTGAGGCGAAATCTTGAATGGAACAATGGATGAGGTAAATGATTAAATTGATAAGTCGTGACATGATATCACTTTGCAGTTTCAATTAAAGGCACATTTTTGGAGCAATTTGGAGGCGTATTATGGAACCATCAACCTCCATATTCGAAATAATTTGAAAAAGCAAAAACTCTGCAGCCTGCCGCTTGGTCAGCTAACCATCGAGAGGATCCGAAATATAAGAGGACATGCGGATCATGTCTAAGAGAAGTGATGTGCCTCCTGGATCCTGCCAATATCATGCGCAAACAAGGTATCATGTATTTTCCAATCCCACAACCGTCACATCCGTCACTGCCTGCCTGAAATAGTGTTCATCTCCGAATGCCAGATTGCCCATCTAGGAAAAGATGTGGAACATGTACGGACACATCGACATCAAGTGTAACATCGAGTGTTGCAGTGCAGCTCGTAATACCTTGTTCAGACTACAGGCTTGTAACATAATACAAGGGTGTTTTGAAAAGTATCTACAAGGAAGATGTCATCAAGATAGCCTTGTATTATGTTACAACGCTGTATTATGAACAAAGCATAAGCCTCAAAATGCCGATAGAGGAATATCTTTGGAGACTACTACTAGTACGCTAGTACCTCACACAACGACTCAGATATCATCTCTTGTGATCTATTGAGGGGTCCAGAAAATGAAATGCTAAATAATTCGAGCGGAACAGAAACCCTGCAAGAAGAAAGGATTGAAGAAGATTATGATGGTCTGAAGAAAATACGCATTACATTAAACGGTTACAATTAACCACTTCATATTATTACAGATGATTCGAATACTGTGGATGATACAATACACGACGAAGTCCACTCTGACCTGTTCTGTGTTCAAGGTTCAAAAAGCTTGGGAAAATCTTCGGAGGAAGCCATCAAGGAACTTATATAATGAAACTAAATTTCTAGGATCTACAGTTTCCAAATTAATGTGCCATTGTGATTAGAATAGATATCTAGCCAGTTAAAGGGTGGAGTTGCGTCTCGTTCATTGTTTTCGCAGGCGTACGTGAACTGCTGAGAAAGAGGATAAATGAATCTTAAATATACAACAGTTTATAAGTATTCTCGCACTTACATCCAGCGATTAGCATCGAGAGCTCCATTCTTTATCCATCACTGAAAGTTGTTACCTCAACACAAGAGCATAACGCGGTTTCCGCAACAAAAACATTGTCCGAGACCCAAATCGCTATCAAAACAAATCATTTACCTGGTTACCATGCGTAGCCAAAACATAGCGATTGAACTGTCAAATTACCATGCACTCTCGCTTCATTTTATTCAATTTTTGAGTACAATTGTATACTCTCTTTTTCTCTCACGGAAATATTACTCAATTTTCGTAAAAAGTGGATCTACTCAATTTTATGGGTAAATACACTTTTTACGAAAATTGAGTAACATTTCCGTGAGAGAAAAAGAGATAGTATACAATTGTACTCAAAAATTGAGTAAACTGAAGCGGGAGTGTGGCACACACGGGCACATAAGGCCCAAACGCAATGTGGACGGAAACGGAAAGGAAACAGCAAGCTTGACAGTTGTCGTAAATGACGTCGATATGTCCAATTGGAATCAACTTGGATCTAATCAGTTTTCTATCCGACAAGCAGGTTTAGTCAGATTGGGCTCTTCCGCTGCCGTTGCCGTTCCGCTTCCGTTATCACTGCGTTCGAGCCTATATTGGCACCACGATTGGAATAACAGGACTCATCACGCTAGTTCAGATCTACTCTAAATAGAGTAACTTTCACTCAGTTTCGTATTTCCATGCTTAATCTCAAAATCTGAGTAACTGGATATATAAGGAAACTGATTAAATGCTACTCCGATTGTAAAAGCGCTGTACTTTTAAAAATAGAGTAATTATAATGAAGCTGTCAAAAGCGAAAAACGTGGTTGAGTCCAAGGTTCAGTCGATCAAAAGTTTTCAAGTTGGGACTACTGTATGTTGTAATCAACAAAAACTTTAAGTCGAAGTGCCGAGTTCAATCCATGAATAGATTGTAATTCAGTTCATAGAATTACAAATTTCAAGTTTTTCTACACTTCCGTTTCAACTGGCCAGTTGTCGGAAACAATCAACGATTTCAATAAAATAAAATAACAAAAAAAATTAGATACTGAGTAATGTTGACTCAAACTCTGATAAAAGTTCAATTTAATCAGAAATGGGTCATTTTCTACTCAGTTTTGAAAAAATACAAACAAGCGTGACTGGATAATGTTTACTCTAATTTTGACAGGTGACGTAATTAATCAAAAATGAGTAACCCTTCAATTACTCGAATTAGGGTAGTTCCACTTTTAACGAAACTGAGTCGTTTTCTACGCAGTTTTAACATAGACTAACTCTAAGACCAGTAGGTCCGGAACAAATACGATTTTTTTCTTGGCTCAGTCAGTACTAGCACATCGGTCCCAAGCTCGCTCCCAAGCTTAATAATACGCCCCTAATAATGAACTCACATGAACACACTCTCAAATATTCTGTCAACATAACACAGCAAATCAAAACAAAGGCGCAAATATGTATAGTTAGGTGCTGGTCTCAAGGTGTAATTCGGACCAAGGGGTTCTACAACAGTGAACCAATTTCAAATCGCTAGTTGCATATTGATTTTTGGTTTTAAGTAATTACAAACGAGCGTAATAGTAACGCTTGGAGGCACACAAAAAAAAGGGCACAAGCGATATTGTGCTGAGCGACTCACCCCTTGGTGGCAACCCAAAAGGCCAAGATGTTGGTGGCCGGGATGTTGCATGTTGGGGACAGGACTTATGGTTTTTTCTTCCTGCCCAGGACCATAGCAAAGATAATTGCTTTGAAAATAAACGTGGTGTACATCAGCACATTGATAAAATATAAACAATTTTATTTTGATCAACATTTAAAACCATGTTGAAAACCAAGTGGTACTACGAAAGATCCGAAACATCCTTGAATGTTACCAGTTCTTTAATGTAGTTCCAAAAGGACAATCTGTTATTGCAATTAACGGTTACCTTATGAAAGATGGAATAAACTCCAATGCCGCGCTGAGACGATTGCGGCCAGGATTGGTGCAGCAGGAATGAGTGTGGCCGAGACGGGAGCAACCAGGACGAGTGCAGCCGGAACAAATGAGGTCGGGAAGATTGCCGCCGTGATGATTGGGGCCAAGACAAATGTGGCCAGAACGAGTGCGCCGTGACGGTGCGGTCGGGATGATTGTAGCCGGGACGAGTGAGTGTTTATTTGTTTGGATGTGATGATTTGTTCTGTTCATTCATTACGAACTTTATAATCTTTGAGTATCACTTGCCCATAAAGTACTTTTTCATACAAAAGTACTTTATGTTTGACGTCGTGTTCCCAAAAGCTTTCATCCCTCTGAACAAAGTGCCTTTGTAATATTCTTGAATCAGTTCCATCGACAAGATACAACACACATTCTGCGATTTTTAAATATACATTGCGGTATGTACCTACTTCTCGTAATAGTGGAGTATCTACCGCACTATCGATGATATTTCCTTTAAGGCTTAGGAGCTTATTCCTTCTACAGTGACCATTCGCTTGTTGCAATTTCGTTAATTGCGTATTTTAATCGCAAGCTCACTAATTGCAACGTTTTGCAATTAAAAAGCAATTAACTGTCATTTGCAAATGTCAAGCAGTAATCTGCCATCTAACTCAAAGGGTTCACGAGTTTTTAACAGTCGATTTGACGCTGTCAAATGTTGCAATGAGCGAATGTCATTCGCTCATTGCAATGTAAACAAGTAGCACCTATAAAATAACAACAAAATCGTTACAAAGGTCCCAAAACAAAATGTTTTTTTTAAATAAACTTCCGGTAAACAGAACAGAAACGGGTAACATGTGTTTATAGATGTGTCTATAGATGTGTCGTATATGAAAACAATATTTTTTTTTAAATTTCGTCCTCTTTGTATGGATTAGAAATCTGTTACTCCCGATTGTAAAAAATATCTTGCCCAAGAAAGATGGCAGCGGAAGAAACGCGAAGACGACCGTCCCCGTGAATGCAAGGATGGTGAGGGATTACTTCAAGCGCAATCCGAACCATTCGATTCAGGATGTGGCCAAGAAGGTCTATCCTTTCATCTGGTTTGTCCAGCAGACAATGAAGCGGGCCGGACTTCTGGTCTTCAAGGTAAGGAAGGCGCCTAACCGAACCGATAAACAGAATACCCTTGAAATTCATACAACTACTCAACATGCTTCACGTATGTGTTGGTGTAGTTTTGCACTATGTTTATACACACGCTTTTAGGTTATGTCCGATTGTTTTCATTCGATGTTTATCTTTTATGAAGGAGTTTCGTGCTGTGGTGATAAAAAAGTTTTTGAAAGGTGAGCGCCCGGGCGCTAGTAAAGCGGGATTTTGTGTACCGAACCATCCGAAGGTACCGTGACACCTGCTTGTTGGATGACCGGAAGAGATCCGGTCGTACTCGTACGGTGCGGACTGCACGAGTTGTTAAAGTGGTCAGGGAACGGATTAGACGAAAATCACAGCGCTCTGTATGAAAAATGGCCGCAGATCTGAATGTTTCGAGAACGTCAATGCACAATATACTGCAAAATGACCTCGGATTCCAAGCTTAAAGTGAAACGTAGGGTTCACGGAGTTTCGGGACCTTCCAAGCAGAAACGACTCGAAAGAGCAAGTCTGCTTTTGTCGCGGCACGGTGGGGAAGAATTTATCTTTTCCGACGAAAAGTTACTCGTCTTGCCACAATCCCACAATGTCCAGAACGACAGATTGTGGGCTCTTTCTTCGAGAACTGTTCCAGAGAGTGATAGGAATAATCCTCGGTTCCAAAGTGTTGCGTCAGTTTGGGGAGGAATTTGCAAGCGAGGCAACTTACCACTGGTTTTCATCGAAAAAGGCGTTAAAGTGAATGCCGTATATTATAAAACGGAAGTTTTGGAGAAAGTTGTCAAGCCATATGTACAAGAGGTGTTTGGAGATGATCACTATGTGTTTCATCGCGCCATCGAATACTGCAAATCTCGTTCAGGGCTGGTGCCGAGAAAATTTGACCGACTTTTTGGACAAGAATGAATGGCCTCCCAGTTCACCAGGTCTGAATCCCTTGGATTATTTCGTATGGTCATACATGCTGGCAAAGGTAAATGACCCCAAGGCGTCTAATATGAACCAATTCAAAACCGTAATCAAACGAATTTGGGACGAAATGCCGATGGAAGTCGTGCATGCCGCCTGTTACGGTTTCGAAAAACTTCTGGAGCTGGTCAAGAAGGTTAAAGGCGGTGTTATTCCAAAACATATGCTGTAGTTGATCAGTATTATATTGCAATATAATGGTTAAAGTTATCAATAAAATCTGGATTATCGATTTGAAATAAATAGAGTTTTATTTTGTATGAGAATATATTGGACACGGTGTACATTATAGCGGATGCCCAGCAGATCCCCGGAGGCAATTCCGCCAAACTCCCCCAGAACTTCGCCCAATAGAAAAATGCTGTGCAATTATGAAGGGCAAGCTCCGGAAAACAGGAACGGTCTTGAAAAATGACAAGAATTTGAAGAAACAGTGAATGAAAGAGTGTAAGAAAGATGGCGCAAGTGTTGCAAAGGATTGCATAAGTAGCGTTGAGTCCTACGTTCAGGAAATCAGCTTAGGAGAGGAGGTTGAATAAAGGCTAACTAAAAGTAAATTGGTACGCCCCTTGCGCGCGCCAGTAGCATGCAAGAAAAAACCACAGAAGAAACTACCATTAAGCGCAAACACCAACAATTTTCACCTGACTATAAATGCGTTTGATTTTACCATGCCTGCGATTAGATCAACCATGGTGCGGTTGATATCAATATGAGGTCTGTCAAATATACCACAAATGATGAAAATTTTACCATAAACGTAGTAAATTTGACTGAATTCCATGGTAGTTTTGAAGATAGGCATAGTAAGATATAATGGTAGTTTTTACTACAAGATTTTTTCCTGTGTAAAGAACAACTGGTGCAAGTTTAATCAAAGTAGTCGATTGCGTTCAGAAATTACGTCAAATGGAACTCGAAAGAAGAAAAAATATTGTGCACAAACATCTGGAAAATCCGGAGTGATCCGGTTCCAAGCTGGCTAAAGTGCTGAAGATGCCGATAACAACAGTTTGTCGAGTGCTCAAAACCTACAAGGAAACCCTGAATGGAGAGAAATCAGTGCACCTACTAAAAAAACCGGAGCCAGGGATCGTCAGCTGCGCAGCAAAGTGTTGAAGTGCGTTAAACCCAACCCCGGTCTTTCGATCCGAGATGTGGCCAAAAGGTACAACGCAAACTTTCAAACGGTGCGGAACATCCTTGCCAGGGAAGGATACAAGTTGTACAAACCCAGTAAACATCCGAACCGCCACATGAAGCAGAATTCCATGGCCGAAAAGTGTGCAAGGCTCTTATACGACCGTGTTTTGACAAAATACAAGGGCTGCACTTTGATCGATGACGAAACATACGTCAAACTCGATGTTAAGCAGCTTCCTGGTCAAAATTTTTACAACGCAACTGGACGTGAACGTGTGCCGGGAAGACTCAAGTTCGTATTTACCGACAAGTTCGCGAAGAAGGCCTGCGCGAGCACTGCTGGGTTCCATCAAGAGGCAGGTTCGAGATTTCATTCAGTTTTAATAAAAGCACTGAGAAGCTACCTTTTTAAACTTATTGAATCACGAATTACAGGAGCTGGGGCTAGATCATATCCCGGAACCCAAGTTCTTTCGTAAAATATCTAAATAGTTTATATTGCACTTGGCTGTATGCATTCAACTTACAATATGAGCCTGGAGGTTCTGGCAGGAGTAAAACCCTTACAGACCGGCTTCTGGGAGCTCTCATCTAGAATACTGATCAAGTGTGGAATCAGTAACAACCTTGTGATTGAAAACTTCGAAGAAATGCTCGAATTGAGTACCCAGTCTAGATTCTTACGAATGTATATTAACTATATATCATCTGATATAAGCCTGCTATAATCCTCCTAGTGTACGCTTCCTTATCACAGTTCCTCCATTGACTATTATCTCTCCATGAAACAGGCTATTCAAGGAGTTCCAGATCAATTTCGACTTATTTTAATTCCCCATATTTTTATTGAAAAGCACCAACATGTCAAATGCAATAGAAGAATTTTCACTGATGGGTTGCGCATTGATGGATCCACTGGATTCGGTGTCTACTACGAACACTCATCTGCCTTCCGAAAACTTCAGGAACCTTGTTCCGTATATGTTGCTGAGCTGACAGCAATCAATTTCGCATTGGGGATAATTTCCGACATGCCCATAGACCATTATTTCATCTTCTCGTATAGTCTCAGTTCTATTAAAGCCCTCCGGTCGATGAAAACAGTGAGGCACTCAACTAACTTTCTTTCAAAAATACGGGAGCAGATGTGTGCGTTGGTCGAAAGATCATTTTGAAAGAAGAATTTCACATGATGAATTTTTCCCATTAGTATGTCAGAGTTCTCTTCAAAGTTGGCAAAACGATTGGACAAGTTTTTTTTTCTCGAAGTGGTGGTTACAATCCATTATTCTAAATGTTTCATCGAGATCGTGGTTCAAAGGTCTGGATGTAAGTCGCGGTTTCATTCGTATGATGTCATGACTTATGTCCAACCACTATTCGCTAGTCGCACATCTCTACAGCATTAACCTCGTCGATAGCAATGTATGTAGGTGCGGAACTGGTTATGATGACATCGATCACGCAGTTTGGTATTGCCCGAATAATGATGCCTCCAGAGCACGACTATTGGATATTCTAGTGGCCCGAGGTAGACAACCCTTCCGCGAGGTAAGAGATGTTTTGGGAATGCGTGATCTTCCCTACATGCAAGCGATTTACGAATTCCTTTGTTTGTCTGATCTAAGAGTGTAATGTCATCACCCCCTCCCCTCCAGTCTAGTAAATCCCCTGCCATTGTGTCCCAGTAATACTATCCTTTTGTTTCCGCGCTACTTGTACCTGCCCAGCAAGCAGTGGTCACCCATCTGCGGCTTAGTTCCTCAAAGGGAACTGGTAGATGTCGCAACCATGAGCAGCAAATAATACCTTCAATAAGTTACCTGCCTAGCCCCTTCCAAACGATAATGTGACCCATTAACCTCGAGCTAGCCACGAGTAATTGGCAGCCCATTTTACTAAAATTGAAAAATTATACATTGTAAATAACAATATTGAATATCGGCTCCGTAAAGTGTTACACACGCCTGAGCCTAACAAATAAGCGAACTAATTAAAAAAAAAATCTAAATAGTTTTCAATGGGATGAATCCAAAAAATTTATTTATATCAAATGAATACGAGTTAATTACATAAGATGATACGATTAATTACTTGATTTATTGAAAAAAAAAAAGTATCATAGCTTTAGTAAGTAGTTTACTGAAGGATCTATTTTCTGCGCTTCGCTAAAGATTAGATAATCACGTAGTATCAACAAAGACAACATATACAATGCTAGCATTCTGTTCTGCTAATAGAATATAATAGACATGGAAGCAGCTAAATAAACAAACTCCATCTTGTAACCACTTAGACTATTCGCATTTAATGCACTGCACAACAATAAATAACCTGGCGTAACAGAAATTATATTCGTCCTCAAACATAACCTAAAATCAACTAACAAAGCCCATTCATCCGACAGTTTCCTTTGAACCAATCTATGACAAACTCTCCGAACACGGCCGCGGTAGCTTGACAAACTTCCCGTGCGAACACTGCTGCTTCTGCTTCCGATGGTGTCCCTTCACGAGTTCCGACGCGGCCCGCTGCTATTTGGCTGCCAAGCAGTTTTTGATTGGTGGTAACGAAGTAGTACCGTGACCTCCTCCACCACCGCCGCCACCGTGATGGTGGTGATGAGCGTGGTGATGGGCATGTTCCCGCTGGCCTGCCTGTTGCATACATTTGTTGTGCTGACAGATCTGCTTTCGCAGTTCGGACAACTTTTTCTCCATATCTTTTTTGCGCTGGAAAGATGGAAGGGGAAGGTTTATTATGAAATTTTATAAAAGTGAAAGTGCAATCAAAGCACCAACCGCCACTTCGTGTTCCAGCTTATCCTGAACTATGTGAATCTTTTTCCTCAAATCCATGATTCCTCTGACGAGGTGATCTGCGGTGCTTTTCATGTTTGCCTAAAAGTAACAACACGATTTGAAAATCTATCTCTGTTCCCTTATGTGCCTCACCATTATTTTCAGTTTTTCCGGTGAATGTGGTAAACAGCTCGGTGCATCCCCCTTCAGCGGACAGTTCTCCGGTAACCGTGCCAAGCAGGGTCGTCTCCGGCGGCATCCCTCCAGGTGCCACGTGACGTGTTCGATCTGGTGCTGTAGTTTCGCTTTCTCCCGACAGAGGGCTTCGCCTTTGGTCTGCAGTTCCTCCAACTGTTTTCTGCGTGCCTCATCGAACTGAAATGGGCCAGTTATTGAAGAGTCTAATTCTAGGGTTAAAGCTTTCACAAACACTGCAAACCTTCGCCCTCCGGAGGGCCTCCTCGTCTTGCATGTCCCGAAATTTCAGTGCCAGGTTTTTATAGTTGGACTCGATGTCATGACGCTCCTTTAGGACGTTGTTGATTGCCTGCAGCACGTGTATTTCTGCAAAATGGGGAAGAGACGACGAAGGTTCGGATTAGAGGGGTTCTTTACTTGTGCCAAGATTGTTGTGCCCCTGCGCAACAATCAACCTAGATAGTAGACCATCATTCTAGCAACTCCATGACCTGTTCCTCAATTTACCTGGCATAAGTTGTGACAAAATAATTGGAAATAAAGCGTCAAGTGGATTTGCACCAAGGATGGGAATAGTTAATATTTAGGTCACCATTCAGGTATACTGCTACCATCGTCAACTCTTCGCTATGCTATTTTTCTACTTGAAAACAATGATTTGACATGCGAATAGTTTGTACTTCTCTTGCTGCAGTTTCTGTTGATCGAAGGCAATCATAACATCAACAAACAACTAAAACAATCGTTTTCAATCTTATGTATTCAAGTGCGATGAATAGAGGATAATGGAGAGAATATCGGAGCTGTAAATTCTCTCGTAACCCATACGCACATGGTGAATCTAGGCAAACAATTTCACAACAAACGTATCCCTGACCCCGTCTCATGTTAACAATTCTATGAGTTTACGCATAATGTTTATATTTGATTAGTCTACGGACATACATAAGAGGCTGGGGGAGGTAAGGTGCCAAGAGAACGTAATGTGCTGCTGCTTAACCGATGCACCATTCTGATGTTTTTCAACCCACGATTAACACCTCGAATAATAAGAGTCTTATTATGGTGGTAAGTAAATGTACTGTATTTTGATATTTACATTTTGACATTTTACATTTTTCATTACGACCAAATTGACCACACGCAGAAATGAACCGTCGTGGGAGAAAATCTCATGAGATTCCTGTACCGTTTTTTACAGGCAACGAAACATTTCTGCTGCCAACAGGCGAACATTTAAGAAAATGTTGCGACATAGATTTATGTCGCTCAGAATTTCGTTGATTGCTGGCTTATTACTGCATAGATATGATGTTTATTATATGGAATCAATTTATAAGAGTGGATACCTGCAGCCCACAACCAAATAAGTGCGTTTTCAGTCAAGTTATCAATAACAGTCACACGGCATTTCTAAAGTGTTTGAAACTGTCGGCAGAAATAACGTTTGCATTAAAAAAAATTAACTTTTTTCGGATGGTGATAAAAAAAGCTAAGACAGATAATTGCTTTTGATAAATTTCCCATGAAAGGTAATTATTTAAGCTTATTTGCAAAAAAATTTTCCCCCGGGGGGGGGGGCTGGGGGGGGGAAAAGGAAACTTCTGCCGGGGGGGAAAAACGTGTGAGGAGTGTATCGAAAAGTAGTTATAAACTTCCAAATAATAAAATAGGCATGAAAACATGGTTAAAATTAACATACTATTTCAGTTTATTATAGCTTAACATGTTTACAAAAGATCCAAACGGAAAAACTAGTCATCATGTTCATTTCTGTAGAATGCCCGTACCTTTGATTTGACACCTGCCATCAAATTCTGCACAGTGACCTTTGTGCACTTCCTGGATGCCGCTGCCCAATTTTTCTTAAAATCGGTCATGTTTTGGGACACTGTACCATCCTTCTTAAATATACGCTTGACTATTGCCCAATAGCGTTCGATCGGTCGCAACTGGGGACAGTTTGGTGGGTTGATGTCTTTTTCTACGAACTTGATGTTATTCTCCGTCAGCCACTGTAGAGTGGATTTGGCGTAATGTGCCGATGCCAAATCTGGCCAGAAGAGAGGAGGGGACTGGTGCTTTCTATACAATGGTAGCAACCTGTTCTTCAAACATTCCTTTTGATAAATCTCAGCATTTATAGTTCCTTTTGTATAGAAAATTGAAGAACGCAAGCCACATGTGCAAATAGCTTGCCAAATGAGCACCTTCTGACCGAATTTCTCCATCGCAACAGTCGTATCTGCGGTTGGCACACGTTCCCCAACAGATTTAGTATAAAACTGCGGCCCTGGTAGCGTTCTTGAATCTTCTTTAACGTATGTTTCGTCATCCATCAAAATGCACTGGTCGACATTGTCCAAAATGCAGCTGTACAGCTTTCGAGCCCTGGTTTTGGCACGAGACTTTTGTTCCGGAGTTTGTTTGGGCACTTTCTGCTTTTTGTACGTCTTCAAGTCATTCCTGCGCTTGATTCGTTGAATCATTCCGATGCTGGTCCTGAACTTCTTGGCTAGATCGCGAGTAGAGGCAGATTTGTTCCGTTGAATATAATCCACAACTTTTTGGTCCAAATCGGGGTTGCTGGAGCCGGGTTTCCGGCCACTTCTTGGTAAATCCTTGAGGGAGCACTCCTTACCAAACTTTTCGATGATGCGTTTTACACTTGCCGGGTGAACATTTACTCTTTTCGCAATCTGGTTGTAAGTAACACCCTTTTCGGTGCACCAAGTGTGCAGAATTTTCTTTTTAGTCTCAAATTCAATTCGCGACATTTTGAATACAACTTTATCAACGGAAATGAATGAACCGAATAATCATTTTTGACATGTAAACAAAGCAAATGGCGCTTACACGCTAAAAATATATACAGTAGTTTATGCGTAATAACGCATCGAATGTTTATAACTACTTTTCGATACACTCCTTAGACATGTTTTTGAGTTCTTTCATCGTTTTATTTATCAATTCCTCCTCAGTTCTCGCGACAAAATTGTTGGAGTAGATCTTATGCTTCAGGTTGGCCCAAAAATTCTTGATGGGACGCAGCTGGGGGACTTGAGTATCACATCGATATTCAGCCGCTCCATCTCCTCTAACGATCGCTTCGAGTAGTGGGCCGACGTCAGATCCGGCCAGAACACAGCGTCTTCGCCCTTATGGTATTTCTTGATGAACGACGCAACTTCCGGCAGGTATTTCGTACAATAAATTTCCCCGTTCACGGCCAGTCCGGAGCGAAAGAAGAGCGGCTTTGACATCCTCTTCTCGCTGATTGTCAGCCACAGCAGCACCTTCTTGGGGAACTTGGTGTGTGAAATGAACTTCACCGCTCCGGCTCACTTCCTTCGTGGGGGAAGTAAAATACGAAGTGCCCTGTCAGTCGTTTCCATCCAGGGTGAGATAGGTCTCGTCGTCCATCACCACCACCACGTCGCGATTTGCCGGGAAAATCGAGTTGATCATCTTATTCAGCCGCTGCCGCTGTATCCTGCAGCTCTGAAACCAGTGGAGGCGACTTCCGCTTTCTGACATGTATGTTCATGTTCGCCAGGTACTTTTTCACTGTTTGGCTGGTTGAACCGGCCTCCCGGCTAAGGTCACGCAGCGATGTAGCCACTTTTCCCTCGGTCTTCCTCTTCAGCATCCTTTGGACCTTCTTGTCGCTCAGGGTCGTCGGCCGTCCGGAACCGGCCTTTCTTTCGATGCTCTGATAGTGCATCTAATAGTGCCAAGATGTTGTGGACGCCGGATACGCCCGTTCCGGCATCTACAACATCTTGGCACTATTAGACAACAATCAGAGCATCGAAAGAAAGTCGATGTCCATTTTCGCCGAAACGATGTCCGTTTTCGACACGGTGGGGGGCCGTTCTTTGGACGCACACTTCTGGACAGAGTTGCTGGACGGTTTTTCCTATCACGGTTAGAGTTCGACTGATAGAGCTGTCAAATTTTGATTGCTGACACATGGGTTACTATGATTCATGCTGCATGGATAGTTTCGTCAGTAAGGGGGAAAGTTATCCCATGAAAAATCGGCCATTTTTGTCCATTTTTTTAATGCAAATCTTGGGGCGAAATTTTTCGTTTACCACCATTTTGCAACAGTGAATCCAACTACCAGTGTGAAGTTTCATTTTATTTGTTATGACGTGGGTTTTTTTTTTATTGTCATACAGATTGGGCCGAAGGGTCTCAGATTGTTACGTTGTCTACGTTTGTAACGTTGTCTATGCGTAGGATTTATGGATATATGAACAAGGCAATATAGAAAAAAAAATCAGGGTTGCCAGTTCTCCTGGAAAACGCCAAAAGATGTTTTTTGATTTTCACGAACATCGTTCACTTGAAAAATTTATTACTGAAGAACGATTTATCGTAGAGCACAAATTTGTTCTCCAAACTATGATGAAAATTTCTCAAAAATTAGGAAAAAATACAATCTAATAAAAAATCCACAGTGGACAGAAAATGCTTGGAAAAGCCGAAAAATCCATTTTTGAATCAATAATAAAATTTTAATTTTTTATTCAAAAATTCATTTGTGTATTATTTCTTAATAATTCATAAATGAAATTTTGATGATAGACAATCGCCTTTATACAAAAAATTATTTCCAATTGTCATGTGTCAATTGTCTTCTTCTTCTTCCTGGCTTTTGACGCTCTTCATACGAGCTTTGCCTGCTTCTCAACTTAGTGTTCTTAATTGCACTTCCACAGTTTTTAATTGAGAGCTTCCGATACCAAGTACAATTTTTGCATTAGTATGATTGTGTGGCAAATACAATCATACCCTATGCCCAGGGAGTCGAGAAATTTCCCTCACGAAAAATTCCTAGATCCGACCGGGAATCGAACCCGGCCACCTCCAGCATTGTGTTGCTTTGTAGCTCCGCCTTTACCGACTGAGCTAAGGGAGGACCCTGGTGTGTCAATTGTCTAATTGTCCAATTGCCATGTGTCAATTTATCTTTTCATGCTGTGGTGCAAACGGTGATTATCTTTGTAGATAAAAAAATAAACCAGACTGGGTCCAAACTTTTCTGATACTGTTTAATTCAATTAAGAATTATTATTTTTGAATTATTTATTTTGGACCGGATGGCAGTTCAATCATTCAGAAATGAAACCACGTGATTTAGTGGACCTAAACAAAAATCATGTATCATCTCATAATTATTAAGAATTTAAAACCAATTCGTCAGAACCAACTTTTAAAAAATAAACATAAGTTGTGAGTACAAACGTAAATTTATTTCAATGACATGTTTTCACTCTTTGAAGGTGACAATAAAAATTAAGTTTGTTTCAAGCTTCCGAATCAGTGTCAGTCTCTGATTCTTTATCACTGTCATCTTCATCCATCGAGACTCCTGGTTTCAGGAGCTTTAATGCATCATGTGAAAATACAATATCTCTCTTCTTTGCCTTTGGTCTCATGCTTGTAATATATGGATCTGAGTTTAAAAGTAGTCTGTTTAGAATATCCCGGTTGCACATCTTTCTGGAAAACTTCCTAGAGAAGTTCAAGCGATATGAACGGAAATGTTTATTTCTCGCCTCTGCTGCCTTCTCAGATAGCATTCCTATTGGTAGAACCGCATGCCTAATCATGATAGCTCCATGCATTAGGACTTTGTGGAGTGTTGGTGTCATTGGGTGCCATGGATACAGAGTAACATACAACTCAGCAGTTTCACGTGCATATTTATCGAACTTTCTGGCATCGATTTCGTGTCCACTCGTCAAAACTTCAAGGATCTTGAGCCTAACGATTAGATCAATAATTATGCCCGTGATCTCGGAAGTCTTTTCAGGATCAGCGAAAAATCTCCTAGCAGTGTTCCCATCATTGGTATTTCCACTCCCTGCTTTCGGAATATCGACCATCAGCCCCATTTCCTGCTTGAAAGCATACTGTATTCTTTGTTTCGCCTGTGCAACTTCAGTTTTTTTTGCAGCACTGTCCTCGCTTGCCAACATTTGATCGGTAGTTTGTAAGATATATGAAGTATGGACTCGAAAAATCTGATCCTTGCATGTAATGTAGACAATCCAAACCGCAATGATTCTGGATTGAAATCCTTACCTTCACTAAATTTATTGAAGTTCTTGGATGTTTCACCACAGACGAAGCATCGCATGGACGATGCTGTACCAGTTGCTGCGTTGCAGACTTTCGTGTCCACCATTGTAGGCATCAATTTGTGTGAAATTCGTATAATTTCTCCATTCGCTGTTGACACTTCCGTTTGCTGTAAGTCTTTAGCTTGGTTCTCAACATATTCAATCTCCTCTGTCGTGACGGTGGTTGTTTCTTTAATGAAACGAAATCGTATTGGTCGACAGTAGCGTGGTGACGAAGGAATAGGATTTTGCCAAATGATTTTCTCACAATCGTTTATAGAAGTACGCAATCTTAGTTTAATTTCAAATGTGTCTAGCGCTGGAGTTCGGATGAGTTCGGAAGAGTTAATTACATGAATTTAATCGTAAATATATGACCTTTCATTTCATTTTTGTTTCACAGAAAACTTTCACTTACTTTATAACTGAAATCAACTTTACGTAAAATATAAAACGGAAAACTGTGTGTTCAAATACATTTTCAAAACATGTCTCAAACACGCATTATATAATACCAACTGTTGTTATTATACCGTGAAAATATAAGACATACCTTTCACTTGAATATCCATTGTTATGAATAACGTTAACTTGTGTAATTAATAAGTTTGTTAACTTTTTCTGAATACGCACGCACAAGAAATATAAGCGCAAGAAACCAGACGACAATTACACCAACTTCATGCGAGTGGCACAGGATGTAAACAAAGGATTTTCTCTAGATTTAGCTGTCAAGTTATTCACCAAGGTATACACGATTAACTGCAACTACTTAAAGATGTGTTAAATCATTTTCATATTTTTTATTTATGGCCAGGTTTTAGTTTCAATTACTCCTCAGTGCGACGCCAGGAAGACGACTCCACCACCTAGACCCTACCTTTCGACTCACGAATATGAGCCGGGACCAACGGCTTTTCTTCCCTTCCGAAGGAAGACGTGACCAGATTTTTTTCGCCTCAGAAAAACCACCGACGTCGACTGGGATTGAACCCAGACCCACTGGGGTGCCAAGTAGCAGTCACCCTTACCACTACACCACCGACGCCGGCTTTATTAGTTATTATTAAGGTGACAAATGTTTGCGATTAGTTTGGACTTTGGTTGTGCATTTATTGTGATGTGTCTTCGTCATGTGGGGGCTAGTTTTCATCACTAAAGAAAATATCCTCGATGTCACATCCAATATCCACGATGTTTACAAAATATTCTGTCTATGTGTGCGTGTATGTGTTTTTTGTAATGTAGCTGGAGTTATCAGGATTTAAATTGATTGTTAAAAATATATCATAATCTTAAACGCGAACAGTAGCGAAACAAGTTTTGAAGGCAAATTGAAAGTCGGGAAGGGACCTTCTTTTCCTGAAAGCGGTCAGGGAGGCAAGTCAGTGAGAATTCAAAAACTCACCCCTTAGATTGAGGTATGGTAAGAACTCATTGAGGTATGGGCTTCGTCTTCACTCATGGGGATTGTTAGTTTTGTGGGATACACGTATAAATTGTCATTGCCCAGAGGATAGAGGTGGGCTGGGAAATGGTTTTGGTGTGTTATGCTATAGGAAAACATTTTTTTTTTTTTTTTACGTCAGCCTATTTCCTCACATGGTGACAATCACCGACGCCAGGAAGACGACTCCACCACCTGGACCCTACCTAACGACTCATGAATATGAGCCGGGACCAACGGCTTTACTTCCCTTCCGAAGGAAGACGTGACCAGATTTTTTCGCCTCAGAAAAACCACCGACGTCGACTGGGATTGAACCCAGACCCACTGGGGTGCCAAGTAGCAGTCACGCTTACCACTACACCACCGACGCCGGCATAGGAAGAACATATCAGTTATTGTATTTGTTAAAGTGTTATGCCTTTTGATTTGTTGAGAACATACCGCCTAAGATGATACTCGCATGCATGTGCTTCGTCCACGTAGGTCTTTCTTGGGCGGCTACTTAGTCTTGTTCCAACCAGAAGCCGAGATGCCCGACTATCCAGGTTGCGTCGCCATGAGACTCGGATTTGCTTCCACTAATGTGAATAGTAAAATTCTCAATGTGACCTCCAGGCGCATGATCCTCTGTAGCAGGTGGAAACACTACTTGATGTGATATTTCCACAATGGAACTGATTCTTAGCTTCGGGTCTCAACCAAGAAACCGTACTGAGCCGGCCAGTTCAGCGGAAGGGATTGCCAGACTTTTGGTTCAAATGCCAAAAGTCCACCCACAGACAAAAGGAGCATAAACTAATCATTCTAGCATCTATGCTCGCAGCGATAACATACAAATTATCACATTATTTAACTCTATATAGAAGCAACGCTATCTTCCTTCCCTTGATTCGAAGTAGTAGAGCGATTTCAGACACTCTTTCTGGAATCGCTCTATTTCTCGGAGTCCTCTCTGCGGCACATACTACGCAGTTGGCTTGGCCGTTGGCAAGACAAATGATGCATTCAAGAAGTCAGCATTTCCCAGGGTGCGTTCAAGAATTGGCTGCGTTAGTGTGGGATTCGATAAGATTTGATAAGATTAGATTAGTCTTTGAATTCGCTGGTGTTTTTTTCTAAAATACTTCTGAAAGTATCATTTGAATTCATTTGTACTTGTGATCTGAAAATTTACCCTCTGGGCCGTCTAATTGCGGATGATCCTGAACAACCATAAACGATATCTATGTATGCAACTAGACTTAGAACTTGGCGGTTTTTCCGCGTAAGTACGTTAACACAATAATTTGAATGCATTTGCTTTTGTGATGCAACATTTGAATACATTTGAAATTATGGTTCAAAAATCAATCCTCAGTGCTACCATGATCTACGGAACCAGTCTACCAGTCTACAGAATGATCCGGATCAACCGTAAATATGATAAAAGGGTGTTCCGATCAAAATTTGGTCAAATAGTAATGTGTGTGAGTCGATCAAAGTTTTTATTAATAAGTCAAATTCATTTTCTTTTTCAAGTTCAGTTGATACAGAAATATTCAGCTAAGCTTCCTTTTGACCGAATGTGAATTGCCGAGTCTTTCGTTTAACACCTGCCATAAGATTTTGTACAGTCTCCTTGTCCACTTTATTCGCCGCAGCACACCAGTTTGCCTTGAACTGTTTCTCGCTCACAACAGCTTTTTGAGTCTTCTTAAGGATCCGCTTGACGATGGCCCAATATTGTTAGATTGGGCGGAGCTCTGACGCGTTGGGAGGGTTTTTGTCCTTGGGCACCACTTGGCAGCATACCACTCCATGGCCTTTTTTCCGTAATGGCAAGATGCCAAATCTGGCCAAAATAGAATGGAGCAATTGTGTCGCTTCAGGAAAGGCAGTAGACGTTTTTGTAGGCACTCGCGCAGATAAATTTCCTGGTTGACGGTTCCGGTCGCAATGTAAACGTTGCTCTTCAAGCCACAGGTACAGATGGCCTGCCACACCTGATATTTCTTCAGGAACTTTGACAGTTAACTGTGCTTGAAAATATCTGCCACCTTTTTTCAGAACTGGGTATACTGCGGCATGATTCAGAACAAACGTTGATAAGACCAGGATGACACTTAGGAAATCTCTTTAGAAAGATTTCAGACATGCGATGGGAAAGCATGCAGCAAGCTTTCAACCAATTTACTTCCCGATGGATCCGGAAGGATTGTAAAGGTTAATCTTTTGAAATTCGTCTCAGAACTCAGTGACATTTTCAAGAATGAAGTACGTTTTTCAAATAAACTAAAACCTGTGAGCTGAAATTAAAAAAAAAATGCTTTCAGGAGTCTCTGGAGCCATGCCATTTTCTGTACTGCCTCGCTTGCCGTAGTTGTTGAATATCCATTGTGAACCTGTTAATTTAAACAATCAAGTAACATGAAATAATGATTCTGCTTTGCGAATTGAGGTTTGAAAAAAGAAGAAGAAAAAATATGGATAGTTTCAAAACAAACTATGTTACTTGTAGCTTAACTACTTCCAGCATGATAGTTAGGAAGCTAGATGTAAGATTCAATGCTAGAAGTTAAAAGTTTCACCAAAATTCACGTTGTTCATTTGTTGGAAACATGCTGATTCATTGTTTCAAAAAAATCATCCTTGAAATATTGTTTTCGTGGGTTGGGAGGAGGCTGTTTCTCCCAAAGAAACTCTACAAACGTTTCCCTAATGTCTCGGAACAAACCAAAAAATATCAACGTACATTCAACGAAATCATAAATATCCAATATAAACAAACTTCTCATTCCCCATTCTACCCGCCCTAATGCCATCTGCCTTGACCCTCTTTGTGCCGCTAGCAGTTACTGCCACATTCTGTTCCACCAAATCATTCGAAAACCTGATGGGAGCCTTCCGTAACATTCTTAGTGCCCCCAAAACCAGCGCTGTTAAAATTCGATATTCCTCCTCTCTCTCCCTCTCGCTTATCAACGACCAAACAAACTACGACAACGACGACGGAGCATTCCCTAGTTATGACCCCATAACCCTATTTCAGTTTTCGTTGCCACGCCGAACGGAGCCACCGTAAAATGCAAACTCCAACGATTTTGACAGCTCCACTGAATTCTATTCAATGCACATCGTGGCAAACCCGCCCGTATGCGTTCCGTTGTGTGAAATTGAAAATCCTTACACATGAATCGATCCAGAAGTGATTGCGAATTTGTAACTATGTATGCAAAATGTTGGTAATGCATCCCGAAACTCCCGCGGTGACAAAGAAAATGGTAAAATTGAAATCGTCTCCAATGGAGCGAGCCTGAAACTGATGGGGGTTGGGTAGTGATCGGTATTTCAATTTGAAATTGGCAATGTGAGCTTTCTGGTTGGCAAAACGACCAAAAAAAAGGGATGCAAAACTACGGGAAGAAAAGCTATTTTCCAATTTCCATTTCCTTTTTTCCTGAGCAGGAACGAAACGAAGAAGAAGAAGAAAATTGTCAAGTTGGTTTGTTGGATCAATGGTGGCGTTTCCACCGCATGTCATCCAGAATAAGTTTACGCTGCATGGTGGTTCTCTCGCCGGGGGCTTCAACTTCGAAACGGTGATTTAACGGATGGGGGAAGGAATAGGTAAGTACATATAGTTTGAGAGAATGGTAAAACTAAAATCCATTTCTAGATGATTGACTCGAATAGGGTTTTTTTTTTTGGTACCGTGGAGATGGTTTTCTTATTTCCATCAAATCTTTATGACTATCAATGGATAATTCTGAGCCATATGTGTAAGCTGAATGAGCCTAGGTGCAACTGAACCATCTAAGATTATTGATTTCTTTGAACTACGCTTGGATTGATAGGTCCCTTATGTATACTCCAATTTACATAATAGTTCCTTTTAATTCTAATTCAATTAAAACTTCCCTAGACTGTGATCCTCCACCAGTTTACGGACTACCGTGCTGCACATCAATATCTGGAAACTACAGACTAGTTATCTCATAATCAAATGTCGGATTTATCGGCTGTCTATATATTGATGCTGCACGGTACTTCATCTTTCGGCTCTTTCAACCGACAAACTATCAGCAGGCGATCACATAATCAGTGAAAAATATCACATAATCAGTGGAAAATATCCACTAGAAATTCACACTTTCAAACTTTTATGTAATTCAAGAAGTGGAAAATGATTTGCAAAATCAAGTGAAACTTATGTGTCCAGTGAAATGTAAATGATTAATCAAGTAGAAATTCTTTTTCTATGTGATATTCATGTACAAGTCACTCATTTTAGTCTTGGAAAATATCTACTTGTGTTTTCAGTAGTAGCTAAGTGAAAAAAAATTTCAGTGTGTTTTTATCAAATGGTGTCGTTTAAAAATACTCAGAATATGATCTGAAATAATGTGCCTTAAAACAATTACACGAGCTGAACGGTGATTCCCAACGCTCTTCTCCTCGATTGATGATTTTCGATATTGATCTGAAACATTGGTTTATTTTTTGTTTATTATCATTTGTATGGCATTGCTGGAATAATTTACCCATTGTTGGGAGGTTAGGATGATTATGGCAGTATAAAGGGCGATACGGTCAAAATTTGGTCAATATCAACTTGACGTATTTCTTTCAATTTTGCATTTAAAAAACCTGAACACCCCTCATTTTGAAGGTGTGTGTGTGTAGAATGTTGCTCCTATTTTGATTTTGGAATTCACTCTTCAGTTGTCAAAATGCCGTCCAAGCAAGAAGAGCAGCGTATCAAAATTTTGCTCGCGCATCGCGAAAATCCGAGCTACTCGCACGCAATGTTGGCAAAATCGCTAAAAGTTGCCAAGTCAACCGTTACAAATGTAATTAAAGTGTTTGGGGAACGTTTGTCGACAGCCAGGAAGTCTGGATCGGGGGGAAATCGAAAACCGGAAGCCGCTGAGACGACAAAGAGAGTTGCCGGTAGTTTCAAGCGAAACCCTAACCTATCTCTCCGAGATGCCGCAAATAAGCTGGTTGTATCGTCTACAACCGTGCATCGAGCCAAAAAACGAGCCGGACTATCGACTTACAAGAAGGTAGTGACTCCAAATCGCGATGATAAACAAAATACGACGGCCAAAGCGCGATCCCGGAGGCTGTACACGACGATGCTGACGAAGTTTGACTGCGTGGTAATGGACGACGAAACCTACGTCAAAGCCGACTACAAGCAGCTTCCGGGACAGGAGTTTTATACGGCAAAAGGAAGGGGAAAGGTAGCAGATATTTTCAAGCACACGAAACTGTCAAAGTTCGCAAAGAAATATCTGGTTTGGCAAGCCATCTGTACCTGTGGCTTGAAAAGCAGCATTTTCATAGCTTCCGGGACTGTCAACCAAGAAATTTACGTGAAAGAGTGTTTGAATAAACGTCTGCTGCCTTTCCTGAAGAAACACGGTTGTTCCGTACTGTTTTGGCCGGATTTGGCATCTTGCCATTACGGTAAAAAGGCCATGGAGTGGTACGCCGCCAACAACGTGCAGGTGGTTCCCAAGGACAAGAACCCTCCCAACACGCCAGAGCTCCGCCCAATTGAGAAATACTGGGCTATTGTCAAGCGGAACCTAAAGAAGACCAAAAAACTGCTAAGGACGAGCAGCAGTTCAAGGCAAACTGGCTTTCTGCGGCGAAGAAGGTGGACAAGGTGGCTGTACAAAATCTGATGGCAGGGGTCAAGCGTAAGGCCCGGCAATTCGGATTTGGAAAAGCGGAAGCCTAACTGAATATTTTTCCTGAATTTTATACTAATTGAACTTGAAAAAGAAATTTAATTTGAATTTTTAAATAAACGATTTCACCGATTTACACGCGTTTTCCCTTGACCAAATTTTGACCGTATCACCCTTTAGTGATTTTTAGCCGACTAGGATCATGGTGAAGATCACAGTTAAAGAACAGTTGAAGATTTACTATAATGTCGGAATAGTCCTTGTAACCATGCTCATAGTCAAGAACACCATGAACGTGGTGAAACCGACCATTTTTATGGTTATTGTAACCATTATATGCATTAGTCATCTTGACCAGGATTGATTGCCGGTACAACCATGGAATCATTCTCGGTGTATCATTTTACCATCGAATATGTGACCACGAAGAAAATCGATCAAATCTAGAGCAAATTTTCAATAGGTCGTAAGTAACATATTACCATCATCAAGAAAATCAATGTAGAAATTTTGGAAATTAGTGTCAATTCCTATTTTTGAACCAAGCTATAATATTTGAAGCAAATGTGTGGAACCAAACAAGTTAAGGAAGGTTTAGCTTTACATTAATAAATATTTACATTTAGTTGAGTTCCAAATCGATATATTCGAGAAATTCCATTTAAAGTCTTAGCTTCAGCTAGGGAAAATACGACCTCATTATAAGTCGTTCGGAAAGTTATCACGTTACACTCGCCGGGTGCGTTACGTCGTGTCGCAAAATAATACGTCGCATTCGTCAAGTCTGTTTCGACATGCAATCACCTGTCATGTTGCTTACGCCAAAATGAATCGGCTGGATAGGTCGGCGCGGAGCATAAAAAATCACTTAAGTTAAATTGACAAAGCGATTAATGCGACACAAGTTCGTTATGGAGTAGTTTGTGACTTAAGCCAATTTTGTTAAATAATTTATAGCAGCAATTCGCTGCAATTCATATTATGTTGTGTATAATTCATATTGAAGAGTACCCAAGCTATCATTCCGTGAAAAAACATCATTTTTGTTTATATTATTACTTACGACCTATTGAAAATTTGCTCTAGAAATGTGTCTTGTCTCGACTGATATACACGCTAAGATGAGAATACCCAAAGATCGTTAAAAAGTACCGATAATCGCTCAAAAGTGCACATACGCAAATTATGCGTAAACAGATATTACCTAAAATTGGGTAATAGTATTAAAGGAAGATAAACGTTAAAAATTACAGATTTTTTATCGTTACTTTTTACTGGATATTGGGTATGTTTTTGAAGTTTTATTTTATAGAATGCTTAAAAAAAGACATGAAAATTAACAACTTATCCTTTCGGAAAATGTTCAATTGTATTAGAAAATACATTTTCTGTATTAAAAAAAATTCAATGAAGTATGGAGGAATCCAAGTAAAGCTAAAGTGAGGTTAAACATCGTAATCTAAAACTGAAATGGATAATAACTTTGTAGCTATTTTTTAAATTTTTTGAAATTGGGTGGTTTTTTTTTTTTTGGGGTTTTTTTTTTTTTTTTTTTTTATATATTATAACATTATACCATCTTTTTTTACAGGTTTTCCCTTTTTATTATATTTTTTTTGCATATATATCACATTTTTTAACCTTTTTTTTTTTTTTCCGGAGGGGGGGAGATGTATTTCACAAAAATATTTTTGGGGGGCGGGGGGGTGGGGGGGGGGGGAAAAACCTGAATTAATCCACCGATGGTGACACTGAACCCTTCTTACACTTCACCAGAATTACGAACTCAAATGTGGCCAATATGGTACTGTATACATATTTTCATCACAAATTCCAGGAAGAACCAGGAATATTCGATATGTCATACATTCAGTTTATAAAATGAATTATTTGTCAATCCTGAACGTATTGTTCATCGATATGATTAAAATATTGCCATCAATAGTCTTTAACGACCTGTTTATGTTAGTTATATAAAAGGGAAAATAACATAAATATTAGAAATTCCATATAATCAGTCCATAGAATGAATTATTAGACAATCCTAAGCGTCAATTTTGATTATCAATATGGATTCAAGATGCTTAACAAGTACATGTTCGTTGAAAATTGTGTAGTTATAGTGAATGGAGACTTTGTGTAATTTTCGAATATACTCGTTGCAGTTCAAAACCGGACCACTCGAGCCAACCGATCCTACTCTAATTCTATAGAGTCGCATAGTGTGGCTAGTCCGCTGAATGTGCTATACAACGCACCAGATGCAGAACAATAGAATACAAGTGGCATCGATTGGGGTGAGTGGTCTTGTTCGGTTTTGAACTGCAACGAGTATATTTTCATCTCACAATTATGTGCTCTCAGGTATTGTTTTGGTCATATCTCCATGAAGGATTATCCAATCATAATGAAATTTTGACCAGTTATTTGAAAATTTTATAACTTTAATTTGGCGCTAACAAAACTAAAATCGGTATCCAAATAGCTCAGTATGTAATCGGAGACTAAACTGTTTGATTACTCTTATAATAGGCCGTCAAGTACTGTCTCGTTCATATCTTCGTAACGAAATGTTCGAATAAAAAAAAATCAATAGCGTTCTATGGGAATATTGTAGCTTTCATTTGCCGTCAACAGAACTGAAATCGGTTCACAAATGGCTGAGAAACCGATGTGACATTATTTGTAACACACAAACACACACACACACACACACACACACACACACACACACACACACACACACACACACACACACACACACACACACACACACACAGACATGTGCTCAGTTCGTCGAGCTGAGTCGAATGGTATATGACACTCGGCCCTCTGGGCCTCGGATAAAAAGTCGAATTTTCAAGCGATCTTAATACCTTTCTTTTGGTGTAAGAAGGGTAAAAAAGAAAGTAACAGTTATTGCTTCTTTTTTTTTTTTTTTTTTTTTTTTTTTTTTTTTTTTTTTTTGTTGGGGCGTAGAACCACTGCGTCCACTGAGTTGAACTTTTGTGGTATACCCCTGTTTACTATTCTAATTCGCATCTTAAAGCTAGATCACCATTTGTCAAGTGACCAGCCCAAGACGCGTCTCCCAGTCAGGCAAAATTGAGTTTATAAAACCCACCACCTTTCCAGGATTTGCAGTCCAAATTTCTTTAGGTAGCATATAGCCACTGTACAGAAATTTAAGTCTGCTCTTGTACAAAGCATCACAACTGCAAAGCAGATGTTCCGAGGTTTCACGTTCCATGTTACAGAAACGACAGATATCATTCTGAACCTGGCCAATGTTTTTCAAATGATATCTACTCGGGCAATGTCCGGTTATTAGGCCAGTATAGGTACAAAGAACTCTCTTATTGAGCTCCAGAAGCTTTTTACTGATTGTAACATTTGGAATTATAAACCTTTTCGCTTGAACACACTTTGTGGTGACCAACCAATTGGTCATCACCCTTTGCACTTCCCAAGATTTTAATTCCATTTTTATGGCACAGTATGATATACCGCAGAATGGTTCTGGGCCAATAAACTGTGCATTTGAACCTTGTTTAGCAAGCTCGTCTGCCCTTTCATTGCCTTCAATGCCACAGTGTCCCGGAACCCAGAATAAATTTACCGAGTTCTCTTGGCACACCTTTCGCAATGAAAGAATGCATTCCCAGACAAGTTTGGATGTGCATTTATAATTACTTAACGCTTTGAGTGCCGCTTGGCTGTCTGTAAAAATACAAATATTTGCATGTCTATATTTCCTCTTCAGACAAACGTTAACACATTTTATTATAGCAAAGATCTCCGCTTGGAAAACCGTTGGATAGTTTCCCATCGCCACTGAGATTTCTACCCCAGGGCCGAAGATTCCTGCTCCCGTTTTTGTTCCAATTTTTGAGCCATCTGTGAAGAATTTTATGGAGCCATGGCGAACAGTGGGACCTCCGACTTCCCAATCTATACGTGACGTTTCACATATGTTGTAAGGGATGTCATGGTTTTCCACAGGTTTCATCCAGTCTCCATTCATATACATCACTGGCCCATTTTGAAAGCTTTGTGAAATGCTCAGGTGACCGACTAAGTCACCAGACAGGAAAGTTTTCAGCCGTTTAAGTCTAAGCATACTCTTTTCCGCTTCTAGTTGCACGTATTCGTGCAAAGGCAGCAGATTTAGAATTGCATTCAACGCATTTGATGGAGTGCTGCGCATCGCTCCCGTTATAGCAATGGATACTAGCCGTTGAAGTTTTGTAAGCTTTTTCTGTGCAGTAGCCTCTTTTGTTTTTGGCCACCACACAAGAGAAGCATACGTTACTTTTGGACGTATTATGGATGTATAAATCCACATTATCATTTTTGGTCTTAGACCCCATTTTCTGCCAAATGTTTTTGAGCATATCCAGAAAGCACTGGTTGCCTTACCGATCACACACTCAAGATGAGCATTCCAGTTCAGTTTGGCATCCAGTATCACTCCTAAGTATTTAACCTGTTCACTAAGATGAATCTTTAATCCTCCTAGCTGAAACGCTTTTAGACTAAACTTCCTTTTCCTAGTGAAAGGTACAATTACTACTTTTGATGGATTTATGCTAAGGCCCTCCTTGATACACCAAGACTGGGTAAATTTTAGGGCCCATTGCATTCTTTCTGAAATGATGTTGTCAAATTTTCCCCTCACTATAATGACTATATCGTCTGCAAAACCTACAACCTCGAAACCTTTTTCCTCTAAGCTTCTTAGAAGATCGTCTACAACTAAGGACCACATTAGTGGTGAGAGGACCCCTCCTTGGGGACAACCTTTTGTTGCCCGTACTGTAATAGACGTACTTCCCAGCTCTGAAGTGATTTCTCTTTTCGCTAGCATGGTATGAACCCAGTTAATTATGTTTCTGGTCAAATTCCCTTTTCTTCAGGAACGAGAGACAAATAAAGAAGCAGGTCGTCGAACTCCCCCACAATCTAAAAAAAAAAAAAGTGCTATTTCTTTAACCGATAGAGCTTTTTCTACCTTTGAAACCACACTATGCAGTGCCGTAACTGTTGACTTACCAGACTGGTAAGCAAACTGGAACTCAGGATAGTGGATGCTTGTTCATGTAATTTGAATTGATATAATCATTCAACACTTTTTCCATCTTAGTCTTTAATAGGACTGATGAAAGACTAATGGGTCTGTATGATTTAGAATGCGCCTTGTCTCGCTTTCCTACTTTAGGTATGAAGATAACTTTTACTTGTGTCCATGAAGTTGGAATATGGTTGAGTCTTAAACTTGCCTTAAAAATCTCAATTAATGGCGGAGATCAACACTGCTTCGCCGTTTTGGTGCAATGCTGGAAATATCCCGTCCATTCCTGCAGATTTGTAAGGCTGAAAATGTCTGTGTGTATGTGTGTGTGTGTGTGCACATGTCTGTGTGTATGTGTGTGTGTGTGTGTGTGTGTGTGTGTGTGTGTGTGTGTGTGTATGTGTGTGTGTGCGTTACAAATAATGTCACATGTCTCAGCCGTTTGTGAACCGATTTCAGTTCTGATGGCGGCAAATGAAAGCTACAACGTTCCCATTGAACGCTATTGACATTTTTTCTACGAAGATAAGAACGAAACAGTACTTTACGGCTAATTATAATAGTAATCAAACAGTGGTAGTCTCCGATTACATACTGAGTATTTGTGTACCGATTTTAGTTTTGTTAGCGCCAAATTTAAGTTATAAAATCTTCAAATAACTGGTCAAAATTTCATTAGGATTGGATAATCCTTCATGGAGATATGACCAAAACCAATACCTGAGAGCACATAATTGTGAGATGAAAATATACTCGTTGCAGTTCAAAACCGAACAAGACCACTCAACCCAATCGATGCCGCTTGTATTCTATTGTTCTGCATCTGGTGCGTTGTATAGCACATATAGCGGACTAGCCACACTATGCGACTCTATAGAATTAGAGTAGGATCAGTTGGCTCGAGTGGTCCGGTTTTGAACTGCAACAAATGTATTCGAAAATTACACAAAGTCTCCATTCACTATAACTACACAATTTTCAACGAACATGTACTTGTTATGCATCTTGAATCCATATCGATAATCAAAATTGACGCTTAGGATTGTGTAATAATTCATTCTATGGACTGATTATATGGAATTTCTAATATTTATGTTATTTTTCCTTTTATATACCTAATATAAACAGGTCGTTAAAGACTATTTATGGCAATCTTTTAATCACATCGATGAACAATACGTTCAGGATTGACAAATAATTCATTTTATAAACTGAATGTATGACATATCGAATATTCCTGGTTCTTCCTGGAATTTCTGATGAAAATATGTATACAGTACCATATTGGCCACATTTGGAGTTTGTAATTCTGGTGAAGTGTAAGAAGGGTTCAGTCTCACCATCGGTGGATTAATTCAGGTTTTTTTTTAATTTCGGGGGGGGGGATGGAAGGTGTGATGTGTGAGAGTGTGGATAATGTGGAAATAGAGTGATGTGAAATGGGATAAAGATAATATGTGTAGGTGGATAGAGGTGGTGGAGAGGGGAGGAGGAGGGAGGGGGGTGGAGAATGTATAAATGGATATAAGTATTTTTATTTATATTTGTGAAAGAGAGAGGAGTGGGAAGAGAAATAATGAATAATGGTGGAAAATAAAGATTGTGATGTGTGTTGGGGGGGGGGGGGGGGGGGGGGGGGGGGGGGGGGGGGGGGGAGGGGGTGAAAAAATAAGAGGAGATCCCAACCGATAGTCAAGCTCTCACGCAAGAAAAGGCGCTACACCCTTGGATTTGGAGCTTGGATACAAGTAGGAATCGCCTGTGTGGACAACAAAGGAGTGCATTAACTTTCTTAGCTTTGTCACTCCCAACGACCAGTAGAGGTATACCTTGATAGTACGTACATCAACTTTCTCATTTCAAATCGCATTTGCATAAAAACTGCTGATTTTATCTGAAATCTAGTATAACCAAAAGAAAGAGCAACTTTCTGCTCTTTCTTTTGGTTGTATTGGATCTTAGATACAATCAGTAGTTTATATACAATTTCGATTTGAAGTGAGTAAGTTGGTGTACGTACTATCGAGGTATATCTGTATACATATAAATATACATATGCTTTCTCGGCAAGGAAAGCCTCCCGCACAATCTCGTCCAACTTCCAACTCCAGATGTCTATGAAGGTAGCATGAGTTCTCAGCATCTTCTTAAGTAGACATCTAATCAACACTTCCCTTCCATCGCTTGCTGATCATAAGGACCTGGCCAGGTGTTGTGCAAAGAGATTGATGGATGAAGGAAGAGCCTGTCACACCCAAGGCAGCTCTTCTGGCGCTTCCATCGTCTCTCCAAAGCCAACCCAGGATTGTGTATAGTCCGAAAATGTTATGCTATGCTATGCTATGCTACTGTATTTTTCAAAATGAGTCATATTGTTTACAGATGTAGTTTGCATCATCACAAAAAAGTTCGAGTATGTTGTTTACTTAAACTTGATGAAAATGGACATGAGATTGACATGCGATTATCGGCTGTGTATTTTATCTCACCAAATCCCTCTACCCGAAAATGTCAGCTTGCTCCCTAGCGGAAATCTTTCAAAATTTTTTTTTATACATTCTTATTGGCTTCACATGAATGCTGTCTACACACTTAGTCTCGATTTTTTTTTTTCAAAGTCTCTAAGCATATTCAGCCCGGTATCTTATAGATGACCCAATTGTGTCACCCCCTTCTTCAAAAATAGTTTTGTTTTGTTCTACAAAACCTTCAGTTAAACAACATTGCTTTAAAATATACCTTAAAGACGCTTCCTGGATATGAATGGGAACAATTCGGCAAACAGAATGTTTTAAAAATTATATTCCAGAGCGCAGAAGAGATGATAGAACTGACACTTTAGCCACAGACAGACGTTTAAGCTAGAACAAAATTAATCGATAACTTTGTGTAAATTTTGAAACCGCTATCAAGCGCTAGCGTTAGTAATTGCTTCTTCACTTACGCCAGATGCCCGCTGATGCCCGACTTAGTCGAGATGCCCACTGATGAGGCGAATTTGCGGCATCTGCTGGCATATCAAAATGTCACTCAGACGTTCGCCACACGCCACCCGATATTGACACGATGTTTTGACATGCAATGAGATGCCACATGGCGGAAACAAAACTGACAGATTTGCTTTTTGCTAGTTGCCTCTTGTCATTTGGCGATTCCTTTTAAATTGACGGTTGCGGAATTTTACACACGCTGAGATTCAAGCTTGAATGGCTGTGCTTTAGCTATTACGATATATTAACTTTTCTTAAGCTCAAGCGGTAAAAAAATAAGCTACAAAGCAAGACTTTACTCAAGAGGACTGGGTTCGACTCGGTCTGCACTAAGAGATCTCATTAGGAATAGGATATATTAATGAGAACGTACCTCTTAAAAGAAAAAGACGCAGAAATAACTCCTAATATCCAATATGGTTCAACAGGAATATCATTAATTTGACAAATCGGAAGCTCACAAAATTTACAAAAAATACAACTCTAGTTTCAATCTGCAAAATTATCTGAATATTTGTGATCAGCTTAATTCAGCAATCAGTTCCAAATTGGAAGAGTATAATTTCAGACCAGAGAGCGAAATCAAATCATGTCCCAAACAGTTTTTCAAGTATGTCAGAACAAAATCAAACAACTTCCCTTCAGAAATGCATCTTGATGACAAAAACGCTGGAAGCCCTGGTGAGATTTGTGATTGTTTGAAAGTTTTTAAAAATTTAATTTTTTTTTTTATGTTTTTTTTTAATTTAATAAAAGGTGTCCACGATGAAATTGCCACACACAAAATTGATTCGCAAAATTCGAGTTTTCATCCGATTGCCATCAAATTTTCAGGGATTGAGAAATCACTATTAAACTTCATTTTACCATTTTACTCGTATTTTATTTACAGTCCATACGCAAATGCCCGCACCTTGGCCTTAATCCCGGCCATAAGATTCTGCACAACCTGTGAATCAACCGTTTTTTGCATGTAAACCCATACTTTCTTCAGTTCCTCGACTGTCTTCACTACCTTAGGTCGTTTAAGAAGGTGCTGCTTCATAATCGCCCAGTACTTCTCGATGGGGCGGAGCTCCGGAGTGTTGGGAGGGTTGAACATTTTCGGAAAAAAATTGACCTTATGTCCACATACCACTTCAGCACGTCCTTGGAGTAGTGGCATGAGGCCAAATCCGGCCAGAAGATTGTTGGGACGTTGTGGGCCTTCAGGAGAGGAAGCAGCCGCTTCTGGAGGCACTCTTTTATGAACAACTGTCCGTTCATCGTGTCCTGGGTCACGAAACGTGCACTCCGCTTCCCGCACGTGCAGATGGCTTGTCAAACCAGGAATTTCTTCGCAAATTTGGACATCTTCTGAGTGCGGACATGCTCCGGAACGCTGAACTTATCCTTGGCCGTGAAAAACAGGTTGCCGGGGATCTGTTTGAAGTCGGCCTTCACATATGTTTCGTCGTACATGATGCAGCATTCAACTTTCGTCAGCATGTTGAGGTACAACTTCCTGGCACGGGTTTTGGCGGATTTGTTCTGCTTTTCGTCGCGATTAGGGGCCTTTTGTACCTTGAACGTTCGAAGCCCAACCTTAGTTTTGGCCTTCTGGACAAAACTTCGGCTTAGGTGCAGCTTCTTAGCCACATCCCGAACGGAGGCGTTCGGATTTCGGTTGAAGGCCCCAACTACGCGGTTGTGATTTTTGGTGTTGTACGGAATACTTTTTCCTTCACTTCTGGGCTTCCGATCGGTGGTCAACCGTTCCTCGAACCGCTTAATCACTCGCGACACCGTGGAATTCGCGATTCCCAACGTTTTAGCGATGGAACAATGTGAGAGATCCTTGTTCTCGTGATGAATGCGCAAGATTTTATCACGCACGAGCTGTTCTTTCGACTCCATTTCCGCGAGTTTTGATCACAGGACTTTAAAACTTGCAGGATGTGAATAATGCACTATGAACTAAATCCACCCAAATTTTCATTAAATTCTACCCAACGGTTAAAAAGTTAGAGCAATTTCATAGTGTGGCAATTTCATCGTGGATACCCTTTAGGTGTTATTGTAGATTGTAAGCTTAATTTTATCGACCATTACAATACAATTATCCATAAAGCAACCAATATGCTAGGTTTCATTAAACGTTTTCATGACCCTTATACGATCAAAACATTGTACGTTGCATGTGTCAGGTCTATTCTAGAGTATTGTAGTGTCATATGGTCTCCTTTTATGAAAACACATGAAGAACGATTGGAATCAGTACAAAAACAGTTTCTCTTGAATGCTCTCCGTAAATTAGGCTGGACAGCATTTCCACTTCCGACATTCAAACTCTTAAAGAACGAAGAGAATTTGGCATGATCTCTTTTGTTAACGATATTGTATCACATAGCATTTCCTCCCCTAACTTATTATGTAGTCTAAATTTCTACACCACCTCGCGGCATTTGAGTAATCGGAACTTGTAATTCGGAATTAACCGAACGATGTCTCTCTATAATCTGCATTGTGAATCAATTGACTTAAAAATATCACGAAGTAACCTAAGACATTATTTTATTTCTAGGTGATCTTTAAGAAGATAGAACTAAGCGTAAATATGTAGTCTACGATCGGTTGACGAAATAAATATATAAATAAAAAAAAATATCATACGATTATACTAATGCAAAAATTGTACTGAAGGTAGTTGTGTTAAGCAGTAACCTCGCAATTTCCAGAAATAGAATACTCCACGGTTATTAAATAAAGGATGCGAGCAAGGATTTTCAAAAATTCATAAATATCCCTAACTTGTAAATTAAGGTCCCCTCAAACTTTTTCCCATTGTAATAACATCCCTTCATAACTCAAACATTTCTTAACTCCGAAATATAACCTACTTTCTTCATTTTTGCTAATCCGTTCCTTGATTTCATCCAAGCTGGTTGGCGAAAGCATAATTAATTCCCTTTCCCGAGCTCCCTGGCGCGAAGTTCGCAAACTGTTTCCTCGCTGTAGGCACGGATCACCCCGGATAGGAGAGAATTTAATTTTCTTCGCAAACTGCTCCTCGCGATAACAATATCACTTCACGATTAATGCTCGTTCAGTTTCGCTGGCAAATCATGTTCCTTTTCACACATTCCGCAGCACGAATCGTTTTCTGAATTCATGTAACCTGGATGAAGATTAAAGCGCCTTCTAAGATGGCATTTACGTCAAAAAAAAAATCACAAAGCCATTTTTTCCAGTCAACTGTTCCGTAATCTGCTATTTGAGTCACAAAAACATCACGCAGTTTGTTTTTACATCAATCCGACACTGATTGCTTCTTCTCGGTTTTTATTTGTTTGATGGAATAATGGTTTCACAGAACTCAAAACACACAAAAAAGGGTAACCGCAGTTTGCAATGCAAGCTCTCGGAACCGAATCGGTCGGAGTAATCTCGAGGACTGACTTGCTGATATGGCAGTTGGTGCAATCTTTTTCCGGATTGAGGCCTGCTGTTTTCTGCTGCTGGCGCATTGCTAGAAGTTTGAATTTCGTTGGATTGGGGGCTTGTTTATCCGGTTGCTACTTAACGACGGAATTGGTGCGCTCATGTAGGAACTGGGTTTGAATGTAGGAGAGAACAGTCCAAAACATTTCCGATGGATAAGATCGGTTTCAGTTTCAAATGACTGTCACGTGATTCTATGCTGGGATTTGCTGTATGTAACATAAATCTTATGCTTCAATTCATTTAACATTGGAATCTCAATTTGGAAAAATATTTTGGCTTGTCCCCATGAAAAAAAGAAAGTGTCAGCGATGATTTGTAACGAAGGATTTCAAAATGCTAGTAAGCACAAAAAAAATACTGTGAGGCATTTTGCCTTATACTACCCTATATCGTTTGCTATAAATAGCGTCTGTTTGTATGTAGGTAATAAGTAATAACGAAGGGTTGAGGAAACTTTTCTACTGCTTAAAAAAAATAGCTGTAATCCGTTTTATGTTGCCACATCAGTTCCCACGATGCGATGAGATAATCTAAACAAAACTTTGAATCAGTTCTTTTTTATTCAAGGAGTTTTTCCACGAACGACAATGTTTTCCACATTCCAACTTTGGTTTCCTCATCAGTATTAAAAGTTTCTTAAGTATAGGATATAAATATGTAACATTATTTTCCTGCAAAAATGATTAGAACTGTACCCGTTGAAGAGGTCAATGAAACTATCTGATTGTACTGTTTTTAAAATATATCGTTACCATTTTTTATGTAATTTGTTGATGTGGGTGAATGTTCTTACCCTCTTACATTATGCAAATATCTTTCTTTCATAGGAGTCAGTAACTGTGAAAGTGCAAGTAGTAGCATGCCAAATTGATGATAAGCATTAAGCTTATTGTGGAAGCAATAAGCAATAATATTGCTTCCACAATAAGCTTATTGCTTACCCTCCACTGAGTAAAGGGTGTTCCGATCAAAATTTGGTCAAACAGTAATGTGTGTGAGTCTATCAAAGATTTTATTAATAGGTAAAATTCTTTTTTCTTTTTCAATGTCAGTTAATACAGAATACAGGAGAAATATTCAGCGAAGCTTCCTTTTTACCGGATGCGAATTGCCGGGTCCTTCGTTTAACACCTGCAATAAGATTTTGTACAGTCTCCTTGTCCACTTTATTCGCCGCAGAATGCCAGTTTGCCTTGAACTGTTTCTCGCTTACAACAGCTTTTTGAGTCTTTTGAAGGTTCCGCTTGGCGATGGCCCAATATTGTTAGATTGGGCGGAGCTCTGGCGTGTTGGGAGGGTTCTTGTCCTTGGGCATCACTTGAACGTTGTTGGCAGCATACCACTCCATGGCCTTTTTTCCGTAATGGCAAGATGCCAAATCCGGCCAAAATAGAACGGAACAATTGTGTCGCATCAGGAAAGGCAGTAGACGTTTTTGTAGGTACTCGCTCAGATAAGTTCCTGGTTGACGGTTCCGGTCGCAGTGTAAACGTTGCTCTTCAAGCCACAGGTACAGATGGCCTGTCACACCAGATATTTCTTCGCGAACTTGGACAGTTTAATGTGTATGAAAATATCTGCCACCTTTCTCCCTCCGGTTGCCGTATAAAATTCCTGTCCAGGAAGCTGTTAAGAAATCTGCCTTGAAGTAAGTTTCATCGTCCTGTACCACGCAATCAAACTTCGTCAGCATCGTCGTGTACAACTTTCGCGATCGTGCTTTGGCCGACGTGTTTTGTTTATCGTCGCGATTTGGAGTCACCACCTTCTTTTAAGTCGACAGTCCAGCTTGTTTTTTAGCTCTATCCACAGTTGAAGGCGCCACTCCCAGCTTCTTTGCGACAACTCGGACGGAGAGGTTGGGGTTCCGCTCGAAACAGCGGGCAACTCTTTTTGTTGTCGCTGTGGCCTCCGGCCTTCGTTTTCCCCGCAATCCAGCTTTCCTGACTGTCGACAAACGTTCACCGAACACTAGATTTAGCCACATTCAACAATTGCGCCAACTTGGCGTGAGAGTAGTTTGGATTTTCGCCATGCACGTGCTAAATTTTGATGCGTTGCTTCTCTCTCTTCGACGACATTTTGATAACTGAAGTGCTAATCTCAAAATCAAAATAGAGGCATGATGCTACACGCCCAAATTTTGATCGAAACACCCTTTATTCTACTAATTGCACTTTCACAGTTATTTACTGACAGCTTTCGATGCCCACACCATTGCATTGAAAATGTATATTGTGTGACAAGCTCAGTGACACTCAATGCCAAGGGAAGTCGAGAATATCCCTCGACCGGATCGGGAATCTTTGTCACCTCCGGCTTGGTAAATCATGCTCTTACCAACTAAAGGGCGATACGGTCAAAATTTGGTCAATATCAACTTGACGTATTTCTTTCAATTTTGCATTTAAAAAATCTGAACACCCCTCATTTTGAAGGTGTGTGTGTGTAGAATGTTGCTCCTATTTTGATTTTGGAATTCACTCTTCAGTTGTCAAAATGCCGTCCAAGCAAGAAGAGCAGCGTATCAAAATTTTGCTCGCGCATCGCGAAAATCCGAGCTACTCTCACGCAAAGTTGGCAAAATCGCTAAAAGTTGCCAAATCAACCGTTACAAATGTAATTAAAGTGTTTGGGGAACGTTTGTCGACAGCCAGGAAGTCTGGATCGGGGGGAAATCGAAAACCGGAAGCCGCTGAGACGACAAAGAGAGTTGCCGGTAGTTTCAAGCGAAACCCTAACCTATCTCTCCGAGATGCCGCAAATAAGCTGGGTGTATCGTCTACAACCGTGCATCGAGCCAAAAAACAAGCCGGACTATCGACTTACAAGAAGGTAGTGACTCCAAATCCCGATGATAAACAAAATACGACGGCCAAAGCGCGATCCCGGAGGCTGTACACGACGATGCTGACGAAGTTTGACTGCGTGGTAATGGACGACGAAACCTACGTCAAAGCCGACTACAAGCAGCTTCCGGGACAGGAGTTTTATACGGCAAAAGGAAGGGGAAAGGTAGCAGATATTTTCAAGCACACGAAACTGTCAAAGTTCGCAAAGAAATATCTGGTTTGGCAAGCCATCTGTACCTGTGGCTTGAAAAGCAGCATTTTCATAGCTTCCGGGACTGTCAACCAAGAAATTTACGTGAAAGAGTGTTTGAATAAACGTCTGCTGCCTTTCCTGAAGAAACACGGTTGTTCCGTACTGTTTTGGCCGGATTTGGCATCTTGCCATTACGGTAAAAAGGCCATGGAGTGGTACGCCGCCAACAACGTGCAGGTGGTTCCCAAGGACAAGAACCCTCCCAACACGCCAGAACTCCGCCCAATTGAGAAATACTGGGATATTGTCAAGCGGAACCTAAAGAGACCAAAAAAACTGCTAAGGACGAGCAGCAGTTCAAGGCAAACTGGCTTTCTGCGGCGAAGAAGGTGGACAAGGTGGCTGTACAAAATCTGATGGCAGGGGTCAAGCGTAAGGCCCGGCAATTCGGATTTGGAAAAGCGGAAGCCTAACTGAATATTTTTCCTGAATTTTATACTAATTGAACTTGAAAAAGAAATTTAATTTGATTTTTTAAATAAACGATTTCACCGATTTACACGCGTTTTCCCTTGACCAAATTTTGACCGTATCACCCTTTATCTTAGACTCACCATGATACATCAACAACCAATTTCTTCATTTAACAAAACTATACATTGTATGTTAACGAAGGTTGGGTATGAAATCCTTTTAATGTTATGTGATTTACTAACGTTAAAAATGCATGACTGTCGACACCTGAAGTTAGTATTTCCTAGATAGCGACCAAATCTCACCTTTTCGGAAAAATCTCTGTTGAAATCATCACTAAGTTAGTAAGTTGAAATCATCACTAATATTTCAGATTATGGAATTCAGTTATATAAATTGATAACGTATTCGATCGATTATTTCGAGCCCTATTTGATGCGGTGTATATCACCCTTTCAACGATAAGTTTTTGTTCACGCGTTCGAATTCAAAACAACTGCTATTTTAATGAATACAATCCCATTGCCAAAACCATCCAGCTTTATTAAGTTTTATTAAAGTTTTATGAAAGCCACTGGAAATCAATTTGGTTTTATTATGGCACCAAGAGGTGCCAAAGGTTTCATATTTTAGTCAGGTTTATGAGAACCTACACAGCTGGTTTACAACGATCTTAAAACCTTGTTTTCTCAAATTCCTTTTACTCCTATCAAAGGTTTTATTTCGACTTTATGAACTCGTAAAATGCTGTAAAATGGTGAAGTGAACTTCCACTTAACGCAGATTCTGTCAGGCCATGGCTGCTTTAGACAATATCTGCTCAAATATGGGCATGCACAGTCCTCCACATGCATCGAGTGCGTGGGAGTTGAGGAAACCGCTGAACATATGTTCTTCGCATGTCCTCGCTTCGACGGCATGATAGCCGTAAGCGGTCACGACACGACTCCAGATAATTTGGTCCAGATGATGTGCCAAGACTGGGACATCTGGGACGCGGTATGCATAGCAGCTTCGGTAAAATGGCGAAACGACCAACGGCAGGTCGCAGGGACCACCTAACTACTGAAGCCCTAAGTAGTTAGACATAGTGGGTGCTTAACAAGCACAATAGCCCCCTCCCCGAAGAAATACCGAAAGTTGGTTCCGGGGAGGGTCCATGTGTGGGTTTTTAGTGGGTCGAGGAGTTGGCACCCTCACCCCATTAACCCCTGTTCCTCAGGAGTCTGGTTGCAGATTTTCCATTCCTTCTGGAAAAAAAACTCTCATCTTATTTCCCAACACAAAGGGAACAGATGCAATACTTTTTTTGTGTATAACTTTTTGAATGGGTAAAAATTGATGTGGATAAAACAAGTATAGAGTGTAATGTTTACATGTGCAAAATTTCGTCGCAATCTATCTAGTGGTTATCAAGATGGCTCCCAATCAAGAAGTGATTCGACAAAAAATTATGGGCGCGATCGTGGAAAATACAGGTGGATCGCGAAACTGTTTGGAATCGACAATACGACCGTGTCCTGTGTGGTACAATCCCTCAACCCAGGTGACCCAACGGTGAGCTGGAAGCGGAAGAAAAGCGAAGACAACCGACCCCGTGAACGCAAGGAAGGAGAGGGATTACTTCAAGCGCAATCCGAACCATTCGATTCGGGACGTGGCCAAGAAGGTCAATTCTTCCAGCAGATACGGAAGCGGCCGCACTTCATGTGTTTAAGGTAAGGAAGGCGCCTAACCGAACCGATCAACAGAATACGGTGACCAAATCCCGCGCCAGGAAGCTGTACCGCGAGTGGTTGGTGCAGCCGTAATGCATCGTAATGGACGACGAGACGTACATTAAAGCGGACGCCAAGCAGATACCCGGCCTGGAGTATTTCGTCGGCAAGTTCAGCCTGGATGGTCCGGAGAAGTTCCGGAGAAAGAAGATCGACAGATTGAAAAACAGTAGAAAAACAAATAACTTAATGTGTAAAAATGCTAGTTTACATCATTCGCTTTCAATTACCTTTGATATCAATGATTTGAGACGTATAACTTTTGCAAAGCGGATCAAGCAGTCCAAGGATTTTATAGCGTGATTGAATTCCGGTTCCTGTTGTGGTTCTCCCACACTTCCTGTTGATGTATTGCTGGCTGATTCTTCCCAAAATGCGCAATGAAAAATTTATTAGTGGAGGGTTATCGTTACTTTCAGGCAACACAGAATCAAATTCTGCATCGGTAAACACCACACTTTTGAGCCAAGCAATTAATAGTTGTCTACCTTGTATACACGGTCCGCAATCCATATATCGAATTCTTCGTCTGATGTTGTGGTGCCGGTTAGAGTGTCTATGGCCGTGATATAAGCTTTGACATCATCCCCATTGTTGGACTCACCAAAATCAGCAGAATTCCATTCGCATTCAGGGAACTGGGTGATCAGTTTTTTTACATGATTTTTATTTATCGTAGATGGACTGATCTTCCCACAGAATACATCCCATGCGGCAGATAACCAGTCTATACTATAGACACTGTATATAGACCGGACAATGATTGTCTTATGCAGCCAAACGACCTGCCAAAAATGCAGCCAAACGGACTGTCAACTTTTGATTCAATTCAAAGGAGCAAGTATTGTGATGAAGTATTGTTTTGACAAAGCCAATTATGAACAAATAAGGGATTTTCTACTTCCATATTCAATAAATGTAAGTATTTTCGGTGTATTGTTTATTGTCGTTTGGATTACTAAAAATGAACAAAATTCTTTCTTTACACAGTGCCGAGCATAGGACCACCATTTCAACGTGTATTTCACAGCACTATCAATTAGGGAACGTCCATTAAGTACGTCACGCAAAAAGCGACTTTTATATACCCCCCCCCCCCCCCCTGTCACGTTTTTTGTATGGACCATCAAATTTTTTTGAATGGATCGTCACGTTTTCCCAAACCCCCTCCCCCCTAACTGCGTGACATACTTAATGGACCTTCCCTTATCGTTTTTACAAATGATACATGAAGTCCCGAAATTGTAGTACAAACCATTTTAGCTGTTGTTGAGGCTATGATTTGAGGTTATTACCAGTACCAGAAAATGACCAGCGGAAAGACTTGACGTTTATACCGGAAAATCTCTTGCAGCCTGCTGGCCCTCAGCATCGGATGATACTTGAACGCAATCTACGATGAACTGCATCAGAACCAGACTTACAGCGACGTGTTCTAGCCATAGCGCATGAAAAATTTGATCAAAACTAGTGAAGAACATCAAGCAAACAAAATTCAAACAACAGAATCTATGTAAACTTTGGATATGCTATGAGCTTGATAATGAGGTAATTTGTTTTTGAGCTATTAATCACTGCATTCGAGCCCTTTAAATGACGTTATTCTACCACTTGAATTTTGAAATGAATATCTTCAAACGGAATCAAAACAAACTACCAACATCGAAACCGAATCTTTTTTTTAGACTAATGCGCTGTTTACTTCAAGTTTGTATAAATACAAGTGGTGCCAGATCAATTGCTCGAATTTATGACATTTTTCAGGGTTGGCAGATTGTATGATTTTGCATTGTCCGGTCTTTATACAGTGTCTATAGTCTATACTATGGTTAAGAGAAATCTTTTTCAGCCGATCCTCGAACTTGAGCTCTTCGTCTTCCAAAGTTAGTTTGAGCATGAGCTTCCTTCTGTACCGCATTTTAAGAGCGTTGATGATCGCCTGATCCATGGGTTAGCACTCTGAAGTCAATGACATCTATATAAAGTCTGGCCCAGTAGCCACAACAATATTAGTGAAATGAGCAAAATTCGCTCATGACACTAATACCACCGCAATTCTTGCGCACGCTACACAAGAGTTCGGAAAGTGCGACGACATATTATTTTTATTGATTCGTTCGCTCCGTGATTGTTTGTTGTGTGCGCTATAAAAGTTAATTTTTCAACCGATTACAGTCTATCAGTGATGGAAAATTGGTTCTATATCGCTACTTGATTGTCAAGTCCCAGGGTTTGAAAGTTAATGTGGCAAAAATTCAATTACTATACTACTATCACTACTATACTATCACTATAAATGACCCATGTTATCGGGAGAAAATTCTTTTTGTTAAAAAGGGGGTTTTGTTTTATTTTTTTTTCCACAATTTCGTTTTTAATATAAATTTTTGGAGGGTTTTTTTTTTTTTTGAACTTGGGCGGCCCAAAGGGGGAAGGGTGTTGTGTTTCCTCTGCGGGGCAGAATTTTTTTTTTATTTTTTGTTTTAAAACAAGGAGGGGGGGGGCCGCAGGGTTTTAAGGGGTGGGGGTGGTGGGGGGGGGGGGGGGAGGGGGGGGTTGGGTGGCCCCCCCCCCCGGGGGGTGTGGAAGTAGTTCGCCTCCCCGCGGTGCACCCTGGAAACGTTAAGCTCCCCTTAACGGCTAAGCGAACTACAACGGAGGAGGCGCCATATGGCGCAGGATCCGGCAGGAAGCCGTAAGCGGTCGTGACATTGGGAACAGGGACGACCCTGGGGTAGCCGCCCCCAGACGTTCCTACCCCGGTCCTGGCCCTGGCTTTCTCGATCGGAGGAAGGACCATGTGACGCGCGGTTCGGCAGGTACCGTAAGTGGTCGGGCAGGGAGATCGCGGACGATCTGGCGCGGACGTCCCGAACCCTGCTTGGATCCAGGAGCATCTCGATCGAATCAGCGTCAGGTCGGTGAAGCTAACTACTAAAGACCTATGTAGTTAGACATAGTGGGTGCGTAAAGCACACTAGCTCCCTCCCTGAAGTAATACCGAAAGGTTATTCCGGGGAGGGCCGGGGCTGGAGGCACGGTGGGTTTTTAGTGGGTCGAGGAGTTGGCGCCCTCATCCCCACACCCTGAGTTCTTCAGGAGTCTGTTTGCAAATTTTCCATCCCGTCTAAAAAAAAATATAAAAAAAATAAAAATAAAAAAAACACCCCTCCTCAACGCCTTTGCCACTTCACTGTTCCTTCTCCTATAGAATCTTAGCATCTCGGTGAAACGTCCGGACTTCGTCTTTACGTCGGCGAACATGATTTCCGTAGGGCACCCAAGTAACCACAAGCATTATATTATAGCACTTATTCAAACCAATATCAACATCGGTAATGCGGGATCGCATCAATTCAACAGTTGTCAAGTAATGAAGCGTTAGATTAGCTTAAGAATGTAGTGATGCATTACCAATGCAATAATGCTACTTTAGCAATGTCTTATGGCATTACAAAAGATATAGCATTAGTTCGATCTTAGTGAGGCCCTGTTCAGCTTTAATCCAACTTCAATGATGCACTAGACGTAATACATATGCCCTATATGTGCATGCTATTACAGCCTCGTGGTTACTTGGGCAGTATTCCAAGACAATATCTTCGTTCTCACACAGCTCCTGCGCTGGCTCACAATTGATACGTTACGGATGCGTGATGCGTTTGCGTGAATTTGACAGTTTTCCCATAGGTTTTCTGTCAAATTTACGTCAACGGAACGCAAACGTATCTATTGTGGGTGACCCTTTATTATACAACAGCTATGCATTCAGGCTGCCAATGTACAGCAAGAAGAATCGTAAATGCAAGTATGATGCAGAAATAGTGCATAAAGGGCGATACGGTCAAAATTTGGTCAATATCAACTTGACGTATTTCTTTCAATTTTGCATTTAAAAAAACCTGAACACCCCTCATTTTGAAGGTGTGTGTGTGTAGAATGTTGCTCCTATTTTGATTTTGGAATTCACTCTTCAGTTGTCAAAATGCCGTCCAAGCAAGAAGAGCAGCGTATCAAAATTTTGCTCGCGCATCGCGAAAATCCGAGCTACTCGCACGCAAAGTTGGCAAAATCGCTAAAAGTTGCCAAATCAATCGTTACAAATGTAATTAAAGTGTTTGAGGAACGTTTGTCGACAGCCAGGAAGTCTGGATCGGGGGGAAATCGAAAACCGGAAGCCGCTGAGACGACAAAGAGAGTTGCCGGTAGTTTCAAGCGAAACCCTAACTTATCTCTCCGAGATGCCGCAAATAAGCTGGGTGTATCGTCTACAACCGTGCATCGAGCCAAAAAACGATCCGGACTATCGACTTACAAGAAGGTAGTGACTCCAAATCGCGATGATAAACAAAATACGACGGCCAAAGCGCGATCCCGGAGGCTGTACACGACGATGCTGACGAAGTTTGACTGCGTGGTAATGGACGACGAAACCTACGTCAAAGCCGACTACAAGCAGCTTCCGGGACAGGAGTTTTATACGGCAAAAGGAAGGGGAAAGGTAGCAGATATTTTCAAGCACACGAAACTGTCAAAGTTCGCAAAGAAATATCTGGTTTGGCAAGCCATCTGTACCTGTGGCTTGAAAAGCAGCATTTTCATAGCTTCCGGGACTGTCAACCAAGAAATTTACGTGAAAGAGTGTTTGAATAAACGTCTGCTGCCTTTCCTGAAGAAACACGGTTGTTCCGTACTGTTTTGGCCGGATTTGGCATCTTGCCATTACGGTAAAAAGGCCATGGAGTGGTACGCCGCCAACAACGTGCAGGTGGTTCCCAAGGACAAGAACCCTCCCAACACGCCAGAGCTCCGCCCAATTGAGAAATACTGGGCTATTGTCAAGCGGAACCTAAAGAAGACCAAAAAAACTGCTAAGGACGAGCAGCAGTTCAAGGCAAACTGGCTTTCTGCGGCGAAGAAGGTGGACAAGGCGGCTGTACAAAATCTGATGGCAGGGGTCAAGCGTAAGGCCCGGCAATTCGGATTTGGAAAAGCGGAAGCCTTACTGAATATTTTTCCTGAATTTTATACTAATTGAACTTGAAAAAGAAATTTAATTTGATTTTTTAAATAAACGATTTCACCGATTTACACGCGTTTTCCCTTGACCAAATTTTGACCGTATCACCCTTTATTTCAATGCTTATTGGTTACCTGGGTTAACATCATAATACATAGGCAATAAAAGAATATTGTAGCAAAACTTTCTATAGTAAAAAAAAATAAAATCAACGGTTCTGGTTTGAATTAGTTCGAAAAAAAAAATATATATATATATATATATATATATATATATATATATATATATATATATATATATATATATATATATATATATATATATATATATATATATATATATATATATATATATATATATATATATATATATATATATATATATATATATATATATATATATATATATATATATATATATATATATATATATATATATATATTGTTAAAGATACATAACAACCCTTATTTGTATTTTATGGTGGAAAACAATAAGTTTAATTGTTATCTTATCGTGGAAAACAATGTAACATATAGTACTTACCATTTATTTAGTTTTTAGTTTTAGTTTTTATTTGTCGTCAATCATTTCGTAGACCTTGTTACATTTTTGCTTAACATCTATGAGTTTTTAATTAACTATTGTCTAGTTAGCCTACCAAAAAAAAAATTTTATGTTGTATTTTTTTTCATTGTGATATCAATCGTTCCGCTGTATGTGTTGAAACAGAACATCATTCTATTTAAAGGAGCATTTTTGGCATAGTTCGTTCTTTGATTGTTTATAAAAAATAAATTTCTATTTCTTAGAGAGCGAGTAGGAGCATAAAAATTTAAGTTTTCTAGTATTTCTGGACTGTTTATTCGTTGCTCAATAACATCAGCTATGAAAGCAATCATTGCGAACTTGCTTCGTCTTTGAAGCCCTTCTAAATTAGTCATCAAACATCGCGGCTCATAAAGGGCGAACACGAAATTATTGCGACACCGAAAATGTCATGCCAATTTTCTTATAATGTTTAGAATCAAACCAAAATTTTAGGGTAGTTTTATACATACTTTTATATACAATTCGTCGTCCATCACACAGCAGCCATATTTTGTCAGCATCTTCTCGTAGAGCTTCCGTGCCCGAGTTTTAGCCGTCGATTGTTGCCGCTCATCGCGGTTTGGGAAGTTCTGTACCTTGTATGTATGTAGTCCAGCTCTCTTCTTTGCATTCTGGACGTAGCTCTGTGACATGCCGATCTTTTTAGCCAAATCACGGCTTGAGACGTTGGGATTTTCTTTAATCATCCGCTTCACCTTTCCCTCCGTCTTTTTGTTCTCCGGTCCCGGTTTTCTTCCAGCTCCTTTGCCGTGGTCCAACGTCAACCGCTCCTGGAACCACTTCAACACTCTGGAGACGGTTGAATGGTGAATGTTCAACATTTTTCCCAACTGCCGGTGCGACAGGTCAGGAAATTCCAGGTGTTTGGAAAGAATTTGTTCTCTCGACTCGCGTTGGTTCACCTCCATTTTCGTTGAATCAAAAAACACGACTTCGAGTTTGACAATACACATCAATGAGAAAGTGTGCAAAATTTGGTTGATTTTTACCCAATGGTAAAAAAGTTATGCCCTGTTGAATGTGTCGCAATAATTTCGTGTTCGCCCTTTATGATGGTAATGGCAGACGTGTCCAACCTAATTTTCTTATAGCAAACAACACAAACTGTCTCTGAACCAATTCTATACGGTTTACATATTTTCCTTGATATGGAGCCCAAACAACGCTACAGTATTCTAGTATGGGCCTCACATATGCCACATATAGTTTTTTTTTTTTTAATGTGTAAGGATCATTGAAATGCAAACTATATCTTTTAATAAACCCAAGCATGTTATTTGCTTTATAGATGATATTATTGTAGTATTCAGCAAAGGATACCTTAGAGTCAAGTGTTACTCCTAGGTCTCTAATTTGATGACATCTTTCAATTACTATCTGACCTAGAGAAACTGTTTTTCGTGTTATGGAATGCTTTCTCGAAAACGATATAGAGGTGCATTTTTTAACGTTAAGTTCTAACAAGCATTTTTTACACCAGGTGTAAAAATTATTGATTTCGTGTTGAAAAATATCAAGATCATTTGGTTTTTGTATTTCCATAAACAGTTTCATGTCGTCTGCATATACTGAGACTTGAAGAATTTTCAAAAAAATTTCTACATCGTTAACAAATAAAACAAATAATAAGGGACCAAGATGTGAACCTTGTGGCACTCCAGATGTGACATTTACTGTTTTAGAGAGATTGCCGTCAAGTCTCACTCTTTGCGTTCTTGTTGTCAAGTAGGACTCGATCCATTTCAGTAATCTCGGATTAAATCCTAACTTTGATAACTTAAAAAGCAGCAAAGGTATGTCTACTCTGTCAAAGCTTTACTAAAATCGGTATATAATGCTTCTACATAATGACCTTTATCCATTACGTTTAACGAAAATGTTAAGAAATTGATCAAGTTAGTAGATGTTGATCTCCCGTTTACAAAACCATGTTGCTTATTAGTAATCATTATTTTAGCTTGAGAGAAAATTTTGTCATTTATAATCGATTCAAATAGTTTAGGGATGCAAGATAAAATAGCAACCCCACGGTAATTTTTTATATCAGATTTTTTACCACTTTTGAAAATTGGGATTAAAAATGACTTCTTCCAAATGGCGGGAAGAATACTGGACTTCAGTGATAAATTAAATACAAAAATAAAGGCTCATCTAATTCTTTTGAAAACGATTTGAGAAATATAGGAGGTAAACCATCTAGTCCAGCACCTTTTGAGGCATCCAATGTTTCAAGGGCACGTAAGATTTCTTTATCGGATAAACTAAAGACTGAAATATCTTTCATTGGTTCAGGGAGGTACGAAAAATATTGATGATCACGCTCATTGTGATCGTGAGATGTATAGACGTCTTGAAAGAAATCAGCAAATAAGTCACATATTTCATTAGAAGTATTACCACTTTTGTCATTTAGATGCATTTTTGAAGGAAAGCTCTGAGATTTTCGTTTCTCTTTAACATGTTTGAAGAAGTATTTAGGATCCGATTTTATATTGTTTTCTATTTTTGTGTTGTGTTCTTTGTATGCTATTTTCATTTCAAGATTTAGCTGATCACATATGGTCAGGTAGATAGATAGGTTTTCATCACTTTTATTTCTTTTATATGCTTTATGTGCTTTCTGCTTCCTATTTTTAAGATTGATTACCTGTCTATTGAACCACACTGGCGCTATGTTATTGATTTTCTTTCTTCGCTTTTTGGGGACTGTTTGTTCTAAAATATCGTACATTATTTCGTAGAATGCATCCACTGATTTTTCTATGCTACGATTACGCGTTAAAATTTGCCAGTCAGCACAATTTAATTTATTTTTAATTACTGCAGTATTTTCTTTGCTGAAATCATAAAATGATTCGGTCAAATTGTTATCCTTCGTTGGGTTTTCTTCGTGTATAAATACGGAGTACTCAATAGCAGTGTGAAATACTTCATTTTTCCAAAGGGGCGAATATGACTCGGATACGCAGAAATCGTCCGACATATTTGTGAATAACAAATCTAAGTAGCAGTTGTTTTTATTTTTCACGGTATTTACTTGATGTAGCCCTAATTCAGCACTTTTATCAAACAGAGCATGAAGCGTTTCGTTGCCCCCTACAATTGGTATCAAGAAAGATTCATTTTCGTCATCAACAATAAAATTGGCTGTTCTTTGGTTAAAATCTCCGTATATGTGAACATTTGCTTCAGAATCAAATTTCGAAACAATATCACCAGCAATACTAAAAAAAATTCATACGACTCTTTCCTCGCGTGTTCTGGGGGGAAATACACTGACGCAAAAATGTGAATTTGACCTCCAATGAGAAATCTTACCCATACATGGTCAAACTCCTTACACTTGTCTGATGATTTTTTTTTCCGATTCATAGTTAACACTAACTGCTATTAAAACACCTCCACCGCATTTTTTTTTTTGGGGTTATCGCGATCATCTCTAAAAACGTTAAAAACTTCTTCGTTATACATTCCATCATCCCAACTCGTCTCAGTTCCTACAATTACTGTTTAATTGCACGCAGCAACTTGTTTATAAATTTCGTTCACTTTAATTGCACTTTTCATTCTGTTAAAATTTTGACAATAAATTATTAATTCTTTGCTCTCATGTTTCTGAGGATCGGTTATTTGTGGCACTATATTACTCGAAAAACTAAAACTATTGGAATGAATTTCCTTTTCATCATACGCAACATTAATGTTAGTCGACAGATTAAAATTACTTAAACTATTTACCTCTCCTTGATTAAGAGAAGACGTCAAATTAAGCATAGCATCTTCGGGTGCATCAATGTTGTTGTCCTGTATTACACTGTAGTTTTACAGAATCTATTGCATTATCAATGTGATTTTTATTAGGCCAGGCGCCCACTGACGTGGCGGAGGGGTGGCATCTGCTAGCATGTCAACACACCTTTTCGACATTCGCCTCACGCCACAAGGCTTTGGCTCGATGTTTTGACATGTTATGTGATACCACACCTCCGCCCCATCAGTGGGCTCCTCGACTTAGGGAACAGTCTGGTTATCTGATACAATTGTATCAGATGTATAGCTTAAGCTTTACATTTCACATAGCTAAAACAGTTGTAGGAAAACTCCTCAGAATCAATCTTTGCCAGATGTATACTTCCTGTTCAGCTCTGTTCTAAAATTCAATCTATACTATATTCACCACTCGATAGCAAACTCACCACGTGCGAAAACGTTCTAAAACCGACAGCTCCGGTCATGCTGTCTGTTTTCTGTTTACTTTGGCGAGGCATTCCGTTCGTATGCGAACGAAACGACATTAGTGAGCATCATAACAAGCCGCATATCATTCTCAGGAAGAAGTTAATCATTTTCAATTTGAAATTACGGATTATATATTAAATACAACAAGTAAATATGGCTCCAAACAAGGAAATGACGATGTACGATCTGGCTCAACAGGATTACCAAGTGCTGGAGGAAATGATTGCCAAAGATCCATCGTTGATTACCAAAAAGGACTCGGTGAGTAAGCACATTTTACGACCATATTGTTGTTTACTTAGAATCCAAACACATTTCGTTTTTGAGTGAAATCGAGAAAATTACTGATTGCAGCCTTGGTAAATCAAGTTTCTGAACAGACATGTAACGGCAACAATTGAATTTTTATTTGTTATTTTTTATTGTATATTGTCGATTATCAACAACAACAAACACCTGAGGTGGAGAGCTTCATAACTCGGATTAACTTGTTTTGGCCTTTCTTAATTGTTTCCAGTCCTGTTGATTTAATCTAGTATTTGGCCACTACGTAGATAGACAATCTTGATTGTGATTGATTGAAAAAAAAAATTTTTTTGAGCCTTCCCAAAATTATGCGATAATCCCCAACGAATGGCTATTAGATCTAAAATTCCGATAACTTCAATTGTTCTTTGAACAGTCGACAGTATCTCATTATTGGCCCTTTTTCAGAACGACCGCTTCCTGCTGCACTGGGCAGCCCTCGGCGGGCGAGATTTGCTGGTAGAGGAATTGCTGAAGAGGACACCCTCCCAGTTGGAGGCCACAGATGATACGAATGCCACTCCACTAGTGTTGGCCACTCTCGGAGGACACCTAAGCACCGTTCGGTTTCTTGTAGCTCAGGGAACCAACATCAACCATCGAAACTGGCAGGGACATTCGCCACTGCAGTATGCCTGCTCCAAAGGACATGCAGAGGTACATAGGTGGTTTATTCATTGGGGCATTTGAATCATTCAAATTTTCAATTCTCCACAGATTGTAAAGTTCCTGGTCGAGCATGGCGCCGACATCAACGTAACGGACCAGCGCAACGATACTCCATTGCATCGGGTGGCATCGCAGGGTCGCGTGGAGATTCTCAAGTATCTGCTCGAACACGGTGCTAAAGCGGACATTCAAAACACTGAAGGAAACACGCCTTTGCATTTGGCATGCGAAGACGAACAGAGCTCCTGTGCTGTTTTGTTGGTCGAGCACGGAGCGTCCGGTACGGTTCAGAACAAGGAGAAAAAGACTCCCCTGGATTTGGCTAAACCCGGTATGAGAAATAATTTGAAGAGCAAGCTTGGAATTGTCGATGAATAAAGCACATTTTGCATTAATTAAATCTCTTTGAGGTTTATTTTTTATCTCACATTCGAAAACACGTGTCCATAATTTATTAAATCTTTGAATGAAATTTTTATTTAAAATATTTCGAACGTCGGGAACAATTTGATGCTTAATAGCTACTCTTTAATAAGCAAAATCACAGTAAAATTTTAAACACCTACTAAAACGGTTAAAATCCTAGACCGGTGTCCAGTGTTCCGCTGTCCAGATCAAGGCGTGCATGTTGTTAGATCGATCCTTCAGCAGCGATTCCTTCAAGCGTTTGTCCGGAGCACCCGTCGATGGGGTGGCAACTTGACCAGTAGTGACATCCGTGTAGCGATCGATCAAAGACCGATAGCCTCGCCCGATGGTAACCAACATCGGACTTGGGCCGCCGTACAGCGGAACGATGCCGCGTACATCCTCCTCGAACGGACGGAATATCGTAATCGGACGCAGGGTTTGCTTTTCCACGATGATGATGCAACCCCAGGTGGTGCCAATGTAGAGCTCGTTATTCAGAGCGGCAATTGCAGACACCTGACATTTTCCGGGACTAAGATGCTCGTCGATGGCGATGCTCTTCAGACTCTCCGAGCACGGTACCAGCTTTGAGCAGTCCAATCGATTCTCTATCTGCTTTCCTGTCGATCGCCACTGATACAGAATACACCCAGGTGCAACGTACGAGTAAACCCAGTCATCCGTGGCGCACAGCAGCGCCACCGTCAATCCCCTGGTCGGAAGTGGTGTCTGGAAATGCGTTAGATGATGTTGTCCGGAAACGTGTGTATTCTTTAAAGAAAACACATTCATCGCTCCGTCCGTTTCGCCACACCACAATTCACATTCGGTCTCGTTCTTCCACAGCGGACAAACACTGTATAGACGCTCGCCGGAACCGAGTTCGGATAAGACGAAGCTGCCTTCTGCCGATACGGAGGTGCTAGGTGTTAACGTTGAATCCAGTAGGAATAGGCGTCCGTTTTCCAAACCTGCTGCAACGCGGCTAAACTTCTGTAGATAAACCAACGCCACCACTGGACAAGGCTGTGCAGGTTCCAGGGCGTAAGAGAACTGGTGCATGCAATCGCTAGCGTTGAACGCGTAAATGTTACCTTCAGCGTCTCCGATCCAAACGGCTGTCTCGACAATGCAAGCCGTCGTCAACTTAATCTGTTTCATTTGATGAGGAGTAGTAGGCTGGGAATGGTAACCGCTTCCATTGGCCGATTTCACTGGCGTACCTATCTGTGGACACAAGATCCGATGGTACTGCTGCCAACCCTTGATGGACCCTAGAAGGACGTCAATTCGAGAATTGGAACAAGGCAGCCACAACTCGTGACCTGATATGACCGTTTCGTCGTCCATGCTGGCAATCGGGCATGCAATCCCATCCATAGTATTGCCCGGGTGACTCATTGAGATTATGTCTATCAAATGGGTAAACTCCGGTGCGCTAGCGATGGAGACAATCTGACTGGCGGAAGGACGAACCTTCGGCTGCTGATCCCAGCAGAGAACCATTAAATCCAAGCAATACGAAGGAAATTGAGTCTCCCGCTGTGTTAGCACAGGCCGACCACCTTCCAGGATGCATTCCTTGACCGCTTCGTGACCCTCGAACGGTTGACGTAGTGCGATTAGCTCGTACAGGAACATTCCAAACGAGAAGCAGTCTACTTTCTCGGTATATTCTTCCTCGCCATTGTGTCGCATAATTTCCGGCGCCATGAAGCCTTCGGTACCTCCGAAACCTTTGGAACCAGATGGCAGCGTAATTCGACTGATGCCGTAGTCCGCCACCTTAATATGAACACCGTTCGAGGGATGATCATCGCTGAAAGAAACACCAAAGGACACATTAATGCACATGAAACAACACCATCCGATGACGGTCTACTTACGCATGCGGTTCAGGGAAATCCCAAACCAAAATATTCTCCGCTTTGAGATCTCGGTATATCACTCTCCTCCTATGTAGATATTCCATGGCCTTTGCAGCCTGGAGAACCAACGACTGGAAGCAGTATGGCCCGATCCGAGCTCCACTTCGGCGGAAGTGCCGCAAGACGGCATCCAATGCCCCCTTTGGAGCCAAGTCCAGCACCAAGGCCAACGGTTGCGTACAAACTCCAATCAGTGGAACGATATTCGGATGACGCAACGTAAGCAGAACCGCCAATTCCTGTCTTGCCGTGCAGTATGCCTTGCAGGAATGCTGCAACGGATCACGCTCCCACTTTCCAAGGGCTGCTTTGTACGCAATTATGGCACTTTGTCGGGCTCGGGGACCCGGTGCAACCGGTTGCAACATCTTCATCGCAACCGGAACGATCACCTTGGAACCACGAGTCTTGCAGGTAGCTTTAAAAACGAAGCCGAACGCACCACGACCCAGCAGAGGTCCTCTGGTGATGTCACTCGACTTGATTAGATAACTCTCCGACAGGTCCATGAAATTCTGTCGAAGATATTTATTAAGAATGATCCCTATTTTCGCTAAACATCATTGACTTACCACATCCGGAGTAATACGGCTCAAGTCGATCTCCCCGTGAATCGGACATGCCACCGACTTCTTATCGTACGCAGCCAAGATACATTCTTCAACCATCCAAGAATAGCTGGGAGGTCCCGGGAGGTCCCCGGCATTCACTAACGGATGCCCTTCAACGGAAGTTGCCCGGGAGCTATCGGCCGATTCTTGGCCTACACCAGAATCACAGTCTGACCATCCAACAGAATCCTGTGACTTTCGCGTAGGAACCAGGTCATTCAATATTCCAGGTAGTTCATTCAAACCACTCGGCTCCCCAAGTTCTTGCCTCCTGTCAAGACTCAATCGTTTGTGAAACATCGGACGCTGACTACTCGTCCCACCCGAACTGGACTTCACCTGCGATGGGAAGTTCGGTACATGACGATCCTCGCAATCTCGTAGACATTTTGGACACGGAACCAAACGCGTCACCAAGAAGCGCCCTTCCGAAGTGTGAACGAACCTCGTACCCAGCGTTGGGTACCAGTCCTCTAGCAGTAGATCGATGTGGTCTACACTGAGTGCTAATAGCTGAGTCAAACACCGAACGTTGATTTCTATCTCGACGGACGTCAACTCCGCACCGACCTCGTCCAATTTACGAATCTTCAGTGCATTGAAGGGGAAGTAAATCTCCAGGATTGACGTTGAAGTGAGATCGATGTCACACCATACTCCGTCCTGTTTGAGTTTGAACCGATTCATCGGGTTGCGATACGGAGAGGTTGGACAGGTTACAGAGATTTCCCTCATTTTGAACACCAAGGTAGACCCGTAGTAGAGAGCCAATCCGGTTTGCCAAACTGCCCAGTGCGAAGACATGTTCAACACTTGGCTGATGTCCTGATCGGCGAGCGCCTCTTTGGGAAGTGGGTATAGGGCCCGTATGGCCTCGACGACCTGGTCATCGGCGAGCACACGTGTTATAAGACGGGACCAGAAGCCGGACGGGAAGTAGGACATCAACAGTAGACGGGAAATGGATTGCTCCGGACGGGGTAGGGTTTGGATATCGCATGCATTATTAAGGGTTGGAGTCTGCGGTTCCGATGTGACTGGCTCGTACGTGGGGAGGTTCGCATTCATCAGGTTCCGGTGTGTTCGCATGACCCAGCCCTTGGAACGAGTGGCGATCTGCAAATAAGTTAAATGTAGACGAAATGCTGTAAAATTCGTTTTCCGATACTTGCCTTAACGGTGACTATTCTTTCAGCAGTGCTGTCTTCTTCCAAGGGAAGAAGCGAAGGAATCAACAAAGTTCGGGCATCCCATGATAGTGCGACTTCAAATTTGTTCAGTAAACTCACGATGTATCTGAAATCAGATATTATCGGTCAACTAACATCCGGACGCTGCTGCTAAACCCGACAAACTTACCCCCGGTTATCGTTACTTCCCAAGCAGGAACTCTTAAACACGTGCTGCAGATCGTCCATCTTCATAACTCCGGTCCTGGCAAATGGATTTATTTCCCGAACCGTAACCACGTGGGCCAGCATATCGCATAGCCACTGTGGATCCAGGAAGTACAGATCCCGGAGCGTGGCATCGTCATAGTGCAATAGGACTCCATTGTCGTGAAGAAACATGGTAGCTTGATTCAACTCTGACCAATCCCGGAATCCCTTGAAACCCCGAAGTTGCATTTCCTGCGTCACCATCAACCGATAACGTTCAGCATCCAGGACCGGATCAGCTCCGAATTGCCTCAATGAAGACGAAATGGTACCAACAACATCCTCCAGAGCCAAATAACTTGCTGGAACCCGTTGGTATAACAGAGGCTCTTTACAACCTGGAGGTCGTAACGAGAAAGCCGTGTCGTAAATCAAATTCGCCAACAGTTTTATATTGTGCCCAGTTCTGCAGCTAACCTCGATGGAGTCCAGAACCCTCGGCAGTCCTATCTTCTCTGCATCGGATACCGCTATGAATCGATCTCGAATGATCTGCTGCAGTTCTTCTGCCTTCTTCGCCGGCAGCGTCTCTCCGACTGCGTCATAATGTGTTCCCACAATAACCACTGGGGAGTTCGGTGCCCTCGCCTGGATATTTCCCAGCCATTGCAAAACTTCAGCTAAACCTTTCCGCCCATCGATAATCCTCCACAGGACCAAGTACAGACTCCGCTTCGACAGGAAATACTGATGCGTTGCGTAGTACTCTTTCTGCCCTCCGAAATCCCATGTCCTGAACACTACCGGTCCATGCGTGGAATGACCTCTTATTTTCTTCTCGCAAACCCAATCTCCAATATCCACTCCCACAGTGGACATGTTTATCCCCCGACTGGTTTTCGTATTGATATTCTTGTGCCCCATTCGCTTTGCCCAGTGATCAACCTGCTTTTTGCTCCTAGTAGGTCCTTCGTTCCTTAACTGATCCAACAAACTGGTCTTTCCAATTCCCTGCACACCAACGACCATCAATTTCATCCTCGCGTACGGCCGCGCATCTTCGTAAACCGACTTTAGATAACCAATTATATCCATCGTCTTGTACTTCTTACTCTCGATCATCGACCGCAGCGGATCCTGCAACGAACAGCCTCTCGTATTCAAATTCCACAAACGCGACAGCAGTCCCATGTGCGGGGGCAACTCCGTTATATCCATGTTCCCACTAATGTTAAGCACACTCAAATTCGCCAACTCATGAATTGTCGGTGGAATCTCCTTCAAGGAATTGTTGCTGATATCCAGCATCGACAAATTCGGGAAAATCAATCGAGACTTTGCCACCCCGATTAAGCTCCATTCGGCGTCCTCGGATTCCCCAAGCGTGGTAACATCGTCCGTAGACAATTGGATTCGGGTTAGCGAATTGTCTGCCAGGACCAGTGTGCGCAGGGATTCCAGCCGGAGATGTCGTCGATGGACGCAAACGCTCTTGAGCACCGCCGTCCGTAGCGAGGTTATGTTGTTCGAACTGGTCGATGACTTCACAACGGTGACTTCGTTGGAATATGGAGTTCCACAGCTTCCGATACTTGCGACGGAGTTCTTGGAACCGTTCTTCTTCGGCTCCTGGGGATTGTAGCACATCAGGTGCGGATCAGATGCGGCTATTCGGGGCAAGCTTGGCCAACAACTGATCTCGTTGTGACCCAAGTCCAACTGTTTGAGGGACGCCGGATAGCTGGTGACATGACCCATCGAGCGGAGACTGTTGTAGGACATGTTTAGTCGGGTAAGATTAACGGCAAGACAGGGCAGGGCCAGTGGGATGCTGGTGAAAAGATTGTTGGCAAGATTGAGACTACTGAGCTGAGAGACGGTATTGTCGTTCTTGGCGTCCGGAAGTCGTAGTTCCTGATCGGTGACCTCGAGCGACTTGGACCAGATGTGGTGCTTTACGAGCTCCAAGCTGGCTACGTTACGGTTGCGGGTTAAGGAGTCGTTGTTGTCTTCGTACGAATAGGCGTGGAAAAGACTAGCTTCCGTAACTGGCGAAGGGGGTTCTGTGGCATCTGCGGCAAAGTCGGCTAAATTCGGTAGGGATGGGAGATCTTTGAGGAAATTGAAGGCTATGTTGAACTCCTTGAGTTTGGGGGACTTCCAGAGTTCGAAGGGAAGCTCTTGGAGCTTATTGTTGGAGACGTCCAGAATGGTAAGACTGGGTAGGAGGAAGAGTCGAGGTGGAATGTACTCAAGGCGGTTGTCCTGAAGGTAGAGTTCCTCCAACACCGGGCAGTTATATTCGATTTGTGAAGTCTTGGAGGTTCGTCGTTTCTGTGGTTGGTATGTTGAACACGCTTCGATGTCTTCTGGGAGTGGGATACGTTCGATTTTATTTTGCGCTGCGTTCAGATAGCGTAGACTTCCGAGGGAGAATATTTCCGGAGGAAGATGAGCGATGGAGTTGTGGGAAATGTCGATGCGTGTCAGTGCACCTAGCGATAGCTGGTAGCACCGTGGGTGACCTTTGAGCTTAGGATTGCACTGAAGAACGGCTTCACTTAGCCAAGGCATCTTGATCAGCGCTAAACGACAGTTGTTGCTGTGCCAATTGATCATCGTAGCTGTGCTGGGAAATAAGGAACTGTAAGTGAAGCTTCCCACTAGCGGGAATGCGCTGTATTCTGCCTCCTGGGCGAAAGCCTTCTTGTTGATTTTGTAGTCTGGATCTGCATGGGCTTTGATCGAGAGCAATCGGCAGACGATCTGTTCGTCTGCGTTCTGAATGGCGATACTGAGAGCGATCGACTGATCGTCCTTGGCTCCGTACTTCAGGAGCAGATCAACCATGGCTAAAGACTTCTGCCGAGTTGCCTCGGCTAGCGGAACGTTTGAAAATCCGTAGATTTCGTCCGATGCCCTGGGGAAAGACAATTATTATAGCATAACTTGCTGACATATTCAAACAAGATTCAACTTACTTGGGATCATTCTGGTCTTCGACGGCTCTTGCTACGACATTGGGATCCGCTCCGTTCTGCAGTAAAAGCGTAACTACGTCTAAAAAGCCACCGCGAACTGCTGCCAGCAGGGCAGTTTCCCTTGCCGCCCCGCACAAGATATTCAAATCTAAGGGACATCTCAACTCCACGTTCTCGTCTCGCTCTTCGCCATGATCACGTCCCAGGCTCAAGCGGGACATGATCGATTGAATACCGAACGAAATCCTTCGATTGGAAGGACTCAGCGGATTACTGGATGGAGTCACCGCTTCTCTTGCTCCTCCACCGCCATCGTCCTCTAATGTATATCGAACGCACTTGACCTTCCAGTTCAGTAGCAACTCTACCAATTGACGATTCCCTAGAAGACAACTCACATACAGAGCAGTTTGACCGGTGACATCCTGGGTGTTCGGATCGAACGCCAAACGCCACTCGAGTTCTCCGCTAGGATCTCTGGAAAGGGGTGATTTGATTCTACTCGGTTAGTCAGGGATCACAAGGTATGATTAAACACAATGAGGATGGGATGAAGGAACCAATTGAGCAAACAAAAATAAATCGTTATGATTGAATTTGGTGAACTGAAAAGTTGTCTTCGGAGTTTTACCTGAACGAGCTCATGAGCTCCTCCGGATAATGATTACGGATCAGTAGCTCGACCACGGCACAGTGGCCATTGATGCACGCAGCGTGGAATGGTAACCACCGTTCTACCGTTAGCTGCTGGACCAGTTCCGGAAAACGATCGAGAAGCATGGCGGCTACCTTCTTATGGCCATTATGAACCGATGTGTACAGAGGCGAGTAACGCGTCACAGCATGTGCTCGCCCATCGGCACCTGCATCCAACAACAGCTGAACGATGCGCTCCGAGCCATTCTGGGAAGCTCTACAAGTACGAAGCGAAAACAGTTAATGAATCACGAAAATAACTCCTCAATACGAAGACCTACATGAAGAGCAGCGTGTTTGCTCCACCCGGTGCCATGTTGACAATGATTTCCCGCTCCGGACCGATGTTGTCCAGCAGCAGTTGGACCAGGGTCTCATCTGAGGAACTAACCGCTTCACGCAGATTCTTGTGCTTCTGTGAGCGAATCTGTTCACGAGTATCTGAAAATAAAATTCGAAAAGCAAAAACCGGCATTAGTCCAAGGTTAACCACCGCACCGGATCTTTCCGAGTTGACAACATTGCAAAACCTCAAAGCTTGCTACTTTTTCGCAATTCCCGTGTTTATTGTTGATTTGATTTACACACACATGGATTGAATTGGATCGAATCGGCCAAACCGGTGGTGGTTTTTGCGGTTGACTGCCGATTGGTTCGGTGCAATGTGCAGAGTTTACTTCGCACGCAGACGGACGGAACGCACGGAATTGCAATCGCAGAAAATCAAGGCTCAATGGTGCGTAACTGATGAGAGTTATTATGGTGAGGTTCGGTTTGAGATGAATGGATATTATTATCACAACTGAAAACCGGAATAACCCACTAGCGCCAAACGATTATAGTCTCGTTCTGTACGATTGCATAGTGGCCATACAGCGCACTAGATGCGACACTTTGTTTCCACACGGAAAAGCAGTTAAATTGATTTGCGCGAGTGATTTTTCCGGGTTTGAACTGCAACGAGAATAAACAATTTGAGGTGGCTTCGTATCCAATACGGTCAATGTACTGAGCTGGGGCAATTTGATCATAAGATTAATTGGTTCTGACGTGACGTGACGGGACGAACGGGCAGCTTTTGAATTTGGATAGTGAGTTTTATATTTAACTACTGAAACTAGCAATTTGAAATTGGTTCACTGTTGTAGAACCCCTAGGTCGGAAGTACACCTTGCAGTCTGCACCTTGCTATAACTCTTGCGCTTTTCAGTACCTTTCGGTGCTAGTATCTTGGGCTTTGTTTTGATTCGCTATGTTATTTTGACAGAATATTTGAGGGTGTGTTGGTGCGAGTTACTTTATTAGGGGCGAATCATTAAGCTTGGGACCGGTATGCTAGTACTTTCTGAGCCAAAAAAATATTCATTTTCTTCAGGACTATCCAGCCGCTGGTAGAAACCTCTACGCCAAGCCTTCGATGATATCGTTGCGTAAATCCTTTCGAATCATTTTGCCAGCCGTACACAGAACATGTCGTCCAAGAAGACGCTATTGCAAATGACTCGGAAGGAGCCACGTTTGGGAATTCTGAGTCCTTTCGTCTGTGTTTTTCAATTGCCTTTTTGTTAGTGAGTGTTACGTTTGCAAGTTTAATACGGCGTTTCATAATTTTCTCAGTGTTTTGTAGTTCCCTCCGTGAAGTGTATCATTTATGTGCTATGAGAGTCACCCGAAGCAGTTTTCTCGAACCAAAAGTAAGAAGCTATTGTATTGTTTCTTGTGCGTTATAATAACTTAATTCCTTTTTGAAGCATTTCACCAGCCGTGCAAGGATCATGTCGTCCATAGAGACGCTGTTGACACTGCCTCAAAAGGTGGTACATTTTCAAGTTTGCTTCCCCTTTCTCTCAGTTATGTTCATGTCTACTGTTTTGTATGGTGTCGTTTCTTCAGTCTTTTGTAGTTGAGTTCATCATTTATGTGCTTTGAAAGTTTTTTGAGAAGTTTTCTTGAATCAAAAATAAGTTGTCATTATGTCGTCAAGATATTTGAATTCTACCAGTTTTAGTAATGTCTGATGTTACAAGTCTCAGGAGCCCCAACAGTATCATTTTTATGGTTTACTGATGGGAATCCTGAGAGAGAAGTTCCCTTTAAAAGAGTTTGGGAGGTTGCTGCGACTCTTTATGTAATTTAATTACTCAGTCAGTGTTACGTTTAAAAGTTCAAGTGAGAGAGTTTTATCATAATAATAAGAAGGAAAAAAATGAACGATCTCACCGATGTTTGGTTTCTTCATTTTTCTGCTCAGTTTGTTCCCTTGCCTTTGTGTTGTTGTGTTGGTTGTTCCAATTCCAATTCGGCCATATCGTATTACCGATGCGTACTCTTAAACTGCATTTGTCTTCAAAACTTCGTTGCTAGAATAATATAAGCAAAATCGCTTCACCTTCAAAGACCTCGATACAAGTATAGTATCTAGGGTTACCAATCCTATTTTCATCTCACCAACCTTCGATTCGTGCTACTCGAAAACAAAAGGTTGACGCATAACCATCTGATCTCTTACTATTTATTTCTTGTTAATTTTATTTATTTTTATTTGTTGTTGTAACCAAGCAAACTCAATAACAGAAGGAATTGATTGATTCATACGTCAAACCCACATTTCCGATCAATATGAATAATGGATCATGAGATGAATAATGGAACAGCTCTCCTATGCGGTAATGCTTTTTAACTGAGTTTTTATGATCAAATACAACATTTCAACTATTTGCAAGTACTGTACTTAACCATTGATTACCATCTCCAAATAATAATGCTCATCGATAAGAACTATTGGGGAAATTTCAGAAGCACTTTTGGGCTGCATTACCACTGATCTGGCAACACTAGTGTGTTTCTTTCCAAAATGGTAAAGAACCAGACCAGCCCTGGGTTTTGCCAGTGCCCAGGGAAATTGTGTTGGTGTGAGTTGTTTCTCAGAATAAAAAAGTGAGCTTTGAGATCTTATTTTACGGTTCTAGCAGAATCTTTTTTGCGATGTTTGAGTGGCTACAAACGTCATCGGATACGAAGTGTTTCCACTTGTATCCCGGGATCAAATATTTATCAGTTCCTGAAATGTCCAAAATCTCAACTGGGCCTGTTCATAAACCACGTAGACTCAATTTTTGAAAATCGCAGACCCCCACTCCACCCTCGTAGACTCCCCCTCCATACTTTTTTTGAATTTTTGTATGAAGTGTAGACTTTGGTTTCACCAATATTGCTTGTTTTCAACATTTACTTTCTACATTGCTATCTGTCTCCTTGCCCTTTTCAGTGTCTTGTTCGGTTTTTATTGTTTTTATTTTTGTTTTCTTCCTTATTCCCATTTTATTCAATCTCATCATTTCGGTCGCATTTTGCTTTGTTTATCTATTTTGTTTTTTTTTCACTTTCATCTGCCTTAGCTTCCTCTTTTTTTGTCTTTTTATCTCACCTCTTTTAAAACTTGTTTTTCCCTATCCTGTTGTTTAGATCTGTTATTAAAAATAATATAATAATCTGTTATGACCTTCTTTTTACCGGCTTTATTTTACATCTTTCATTTTTTTTTATCTATCTTTCAACGTTCTTCTATTAATTTATTTTTTATTTCATTTCTCTCCTTTTTTTTGCTTACAATCTTTCCAATTAACTAACATCATTTTCTCTATTTTGCCTCACTTGCTATCTTAAACTCTTTTGTTTTACTTCTTTTTCTTCCTTTTTTTCAATAGTCAACTATTTGTTTTCTAATATCTCTTTGTTTTTTTTCAGTCATATTGAAGCAGTCTTCCCTTACATTGTTTGCTTTCTATTTTTATCCCTTAATTTTGCTTTCCGTCTCCTTACCTTGTCTGTCTTACAGTTGTTTTTTTTATCTTTGATGAAAAAATTCCTCGCATGATTTGGATATTCTCTCTCACAATTTTGGCAGTTTCCATTCACTCTATTATTATTATTTTTTCGCTCTCCCTTTTGATATTTCTGATTCATTTCTTTTGACCTTTTTGAATCGATCTTTTGCTTTCTTCGTTGATTTCTCTGGTTTAAGTGATTTCCCTTCTCATTCTTTGCTGTTTTCATCTTTTTTCCGGCAATCTTCAGAAATCTACTTTTTCTTACCCTAAATTCACTATTTTTTTCCTTCACATTCTTTTCATAATCTTTTAGTTTATTCGCATTTTTTTTATTTTTTAGACTTGTCTTTTATTTGTCTCTCTTATTTTTGCTCTTTCATTTCGTTGGTTCCATTTTACTTTCATCCTTTTTACCCTTCTATAGATCATTTTTAGTTTTATTTTTCATTTCTTTTTTACTGTTCTGTTTACCAATGCCGTTAACAGTTTTATATATCCATTTATCTTTTTTTATAACACACGGCTCAATTTTAATTAAATTCACTTTCTCATATTTTTTCTTGTTTAATCTCTGTTTTTTCTTGTTTAGACTACATATCTCTTCTTGTCTTATTTTTTGTTTTTCATTTGTTTGGTCCCATTTTTGCTTTCATTGTTTTTAATCTTCTATATTCATTTTTATGTTTATTGCTCATTTTGTTTTTTTTTTCACATCTCACTCCTACAGTTACTGTTCTGTTCGCCAATGCTGTTTACAGTTTTGGAACTCTATTTTTACTTCCTAATATCATTTCAATCTCATCTTCTTATTTCTTCTCGCTTTTCAAATTGCTATCTTTTTTACTTCTTTTTCTATATACCTTTTTGGATTTGCAACTCTTTTTTTTTCCTTTCCCAATTACTTACTTCCTTATCAACGCTCAATACAGTAGTCAGAACTGGATCGTTCAGATCAAAGCGCTTTATGATCTGTGTCATCAACTCAGTATAGAGAGCACAGCATATCGAGTAGAAAGCCTCCTTCCTGCTATCATCGAGGATTCCGTATCTAAGCATTTCTCCTGCTGCTACACCGATATAAATGTTGTACGGAATCAAATTGCACCACTTTTAAATGGCTGTAACTTTTTACCCGTTGGGTATTTTCTATTGAAATTTTGGGTGGAATTAGTTCAATGTGTATTTTCTTACGCTGTGTAATTTGGCAAGCAATTTGCCCGTGTGGAAAGCGAAGCACCCTATTCGTGACAACTGGAACGGTTAATGGGCAGGTGTACCTAAAGGCATGCTTCCAAAAGCGTCTACTTCCTCTTCTGAGGTCACAAGACGGTCCTACGATTTTCTGGCCGGATTTAGCCTCTTCCAGACGGGGAAGGAGTCTCGAACCATCATAAGAACTTTATCCGGCCACAAAACTCCTTCATACAAATTTTCATAACAGTAGGGATAATTCTCATGTTTGGATAAAATTTGTGTTTCATTTGTATGAGATCCCCCCCCCTTCCAAAGAGGGGAGGGGTCTCTAACCACAATGGAAACATTTTTTGCCTTCAAAAACGTCCGCATGCCAAATTTGGTTACATTTGCTTGATTAGTTCTCGTGTAATGCAAGAAAATCCGTCTCATTTGTATGAGAGCCATCCCTTCCTGCTGAAGGAGGAGTCTCAGACTACCATAGAAATATTTCTTGTCCCCAAAAACCCCCACATGCCAAATTTGGTTCCAATCTTCTTGATTAGTTCTCGTGTTGTGCAGGAATTTGTGTTTCATTTGTGTGGGAGCCCCCTCCCCTTCAGGCGGGGGACAGACAGACAGACAGTCAGGCAGAACTTCATTTTTCTATATATAGATGTAGCTTGTCACACAACAAGATTATTTAAGAGGTTTAAATAGCAAAACTAACTATAGAGAACATAATCCTAATTTCCCAAAATTCTTCTGCGTGAATGTATGAAAATACTTCTAAATTGGTATTCTTGTAGAATTCAAAGAAATTCTGCCCAAAGTTTGTGGAGCAATCTTTTGAGGAACTTTGAAACAAATACTTTTCCAGCGAAATACTTCAAGATATTACTGTAGTAACAAGTAACTTCTGAAGAACTATTTGTTAGAATCCTTGCAGACATCCTAGACAAAATATTAAAAATAATTCTACCTAAACCCGTTGCGTAATTTTTAAAGTTAAAAATTACATTTTGTAGATTTCTCCAACAAATCAGGATTTTCTCCAACAATCACTTTAGGAACTACCGTATAATTTTTGTGCAGTTCTTTCAGATTAGAATCACAAAACTTCGCAACTTCGCAAGTTCATGGATTCCTCCAAAAAATTTATAACAAGACAGTTTTTTGAAAACAAACTCTATCTTGACTCAACGTGGAAATCTCGAGCTTCCCCCTTCGAGGTTTGAAAAAATCCAATATTTCGGTCTACTATCAGAACGTGAGAGGCTTACGTACCAAAATCGTTCAGCTACGCTTGCTGCTTACCAGCTGCGACTATGACGTTATTGTTTTCACGGAAACTTGGCTGCGAGAGGATATCAATAGTGCTATAATATCATCTGACTATGCGTTGTTCCGTTTTGACAGTAGCGATTCAACCGGCCAACTTACTCATGGTGGGGGCGTATTGATTGCTGTAAAAAACTACCTTCGTTACGAGGCGATTCCTTTGATGAATTGTGAACGACTTGAGCAAGTCGCAGTTTGCGTAAGATCGACACACCGTTCGTTCTACATCATTGCTGTTTATCTTCCCCCGAACTCACACGCGGATCTTTATACTGCACATACAAAAGCAGTTCAGCATCTCACAAACAGCGCTAGCAAAACCGATATCGTTTTGTCATTGGGTGACTTCAACCTCCCGAACTTGCGATGGCAATTGGACGACGAGGTTAACGGTTACATTCCGTCAAACTTTGTTTCCGAAGAAGAACAATCCCAAATCGAAACCGCGTTCGCTGCGGGCTTACGGAAAGTTAACAGTTTCTTGAACACCAATGGAAGACTCCTTGATCTTGCATTCGTAAGTTTACCGGAACATCTGGATCTGGTTGAACCCCCCACTCCTCTGTTACAGATCGACAACCATCACACGCCTTTTGTTTTACTCTTTGACGTGAGCGACAACAATTTTGTTACGATAGATGATAATTTCGACAGTTTTATATTTGATTTCAACGCGTGTGATTACAGCCAGCTGAAACAGTATTTGCCGATACCGATTGGAATACCATTTTGCGGATCGGAACAATTGAATATGCACTGTCAGCCTTTTGTGAAAAACTCTATGAAGTAAAAAAGCAAGATTGTAATGCATTTTGGCTTGTTTTTTTTTTTTTTTTTGCTGGGGGTCGTTTTTGGGAAAAAAAAAAAAATTGGGGGGGGGGGGGAAAGAAAAAAAACAAATTTGTTTTAAAAAAAAAATGTGTGGGGGGGGGGGGGGGGGGGGTTATAAAGACTGGACTCGGAAAAAATGAGACACACAAAAATGATCACCAAAAATTCATTTTCAATCGGATACTTCTCCAATTTTCAGGGATTAAATAACTATATATTAGCTATGTTTTGGCATAATTTGTTTATTGAATTTCCTCCCCCAAGCTGAATGCTCGTACATTTCTCTTAACACTGCTAATGAGATCTTGGGCGAGGCTTTGTCCATCCTCCTTACACAATTTCTCCCAGTTTTTCTTCAAAGCTTCATCGGTTTTGAATGTTTTTCCGCTTTTCTTCAACTTCTTCTTCACTATCGCCCAAAACTTTTCGATCGGACGAAGTTCTGGTGTATTTGGCGGGTTCGCCTCCTTCGGGACCACATTAACGCCCTTCGCTTCGTACCAATCCATTACAGGCTTGGCGTAATGGCACGAAGCGAGATCCGGCCAGACCAGCGTGGGACCACGGTGAGAGCGGAGGAAGGACAGCAAGCCCTTCTGCAAGCATTCCTTTCGATAAATCTACTCGTTTATGGTGCCGGTTGTAACGAACGGCTTGCTGTACCGTCCGCACTCGCAGATCACCTGCCACAACAGGTACTTCTTCGCGAATTTGTCCATCTTTCTCTTTCGGAACTATTCCGGAACCTCCATGCGGGACGTACCGACAAAAAACTAGAGGCCGGGGATTTGTTTGGTGTCCGCCTTGATATATGTCTCGTCGTCCATGACGAGACAGCGTGGCTTGACCAGCCACTCACGGTACAGCTTTCGTGCACGCAATTCGGCCACCGTGTTTTGCTTGTCAGTCCGGTTTGGCGCCTTCCTGATCTTAAAAACACGTAGCCCAGCCCGCTTCATGGTCTGCTGGACGAACCAATTCGACGAATTGACCTTTTTGGCCACGTCTCGGGTGGAAAGGCTCGGGTTATTCTTAAAGTACTGCATTATCTTCCGCGCCTTCTCTGGGTCCTCCATTTTCAGTTTTCGGCCGCTTCTAGCGCGCCGCTCGATGGTCTTCGTCTCCTGGAACATCTTCACAACGCGGGACATGGTGGAATGGTGGATTCCAAGCCTTTTGCCGATCCATCTGTGCGACTGACCAGGATTATCGATCACCGCGCCCAAGATTTACTGGCGTAGCTCTTCTTGTTTCGAATGCATCTTGAAAACTGCTTGACATATCGCGATAAAATTTTGCAATTTTTTATGTTTAACACTCTAAACTAGTATTACCCAACATTTCATTAATTTTTACCCACGCGATAAAAAGTTACACCCAAAACAAAGAGTCGCATTTTTTCCGAGTCCAATCTTTACGTAGCGCATATTCTTTCAATTGAACGGGTACAGAAAAAGTTCGTAAGATTTGCATTGCGGCTACTTCACTGGACCGATCAAAAAAATCCCCCCCCTTTCTCCAGGGGTGGCAATTTGGGGGGGTGGGAGTTGCTGTCCGCAGGCGGGGAAAAAGCGGGGTTGTTTTTTATTCGGCGTTATTGACGGGGTCATCGGCCTGCGCTGGGTGTTTTGGGAAAAAACCCCCAAACATCCACCCCCGACGCGTTCGGAACCCATTGCTTGCTGTTCCGTATCACAGAACCAATTACGGCTACAACAACCCTCTTGACGCTTGTATTCGGTCATTCAATGACATTTCTGACGAGTTTGATTTAAACATGTCCAGGAGTATTTTTAAAAACCGAATTACACGAATTGTTTAGTTATATAAGATAACTTAGAATAAATACAGTCTGTACGATCTTGTTGTCGAAGACGGTGATAATAAATAAATAAATAAAACGGAAACGTGCCAACCAATCGACAGGTGCTTCGCTGCGTGATAACGCTATTCGATCCGCTCGGGCTGCTTTCTCCATTCCTAATACGGTCTGTTTTTTTGCTTGGGGGGGGGCGGGAATCGTTTGGGGTGAAGGGGGGGGGGGGGTTGGCTGGGACGGTGGGGGGGGGGGGGGGGGGGGGGTTTATTTTTTTTGTGTGTGGGAGGTCGGGGGGGTGTCTTTGCGCTGGCGAGGAAAGGTACGTACGGGCGAGGGGCGGTTCTTGTCTGTGTCGGTGGGCTACCCAAGTAACATTGCTAACACCATCCTACTTTATTAAGTTTTATTAAAGTTTTATGAAAGCCACTTGAAATCAATTCGGTTTTATTATAGCACCAAGAGGTACCAATAGGTTTTATATGTTAATCAGGTTTATGAGAACCTACACAGCTTGTTTACAACGATCTTAAAACCTAGTATCTCAGATTCCTTTTACTCAAAACCATATCAATAGTTTTATCTCGACTTTATGAACTCGTAAAATGCTGTATTGAAATGCCGTTTAAGGACTCATTGATATTATCTTATTATGGTCAATTGAAAAAGCATTTTAAAACCATTTTTCCTCCAGTAAATGCATTAGACGGCAAATTGGCATTGAGGAAGCCGCCATAAAACCAAATAGTTTTAAAATAGTCACTGCGAAGAAATTGGCTTTATGGCAAATTGGCTTTATGGCAAAACTGTGATTTTATTCCAATCGCCATATTGAAATATAAGAAATAATTGAAATGTGGAAAAATAAATGCATAAAATTTTCAATGTTTGCAAATAAACTGTAGATCGGAGACTAATTTCGAGCTTCTTTTAATAATCACATCCAATTCCAAGCACTTTTCAGGAAATTCATGATTAATTTATCGAATATATTTGTTTTAATTTGGTTTATGTTGTTGTAAATTCGCATAATTTCCGAGGCGCATTAATTTTTGGCTCTTATCGTGCCAATATTCACCATGAAAATAAATGCGCATATAATTTAGAGCATTATACGCTGTAAAAAACACAATTTGTTTTGGATATTTTGCTCAAACAAAATTTCCCGGAACACTAGACCTTTTTTTTAACTGCTAAATGAATCAGAGAATCGAATAAAGCAGAACAACAAAAACCAACCTCGATTTCACAGTGAAGTTTTACAGCTGTGGCCATTTAGCCACATTCTGGTTTTAATGGCAGCCAATAGGTTTTATGAAGTTTCTCAAGTGGTCATAACATCTTTCACTAGAACATTTTTTAAATATTTATGTTCTTATAATGATTTTACTAACTTGTTTTCAGAACCGTCTATAGAGTGGGCCACTTTGTGCAAACTTCGGCTTTAAAGAAGCGTAGAGGAGGTGTTGGTAGACAAAACAGTTTTGAATGTAGTTTTATCAAGAAAGCCGGAGAAGTGCTATACGGCTGGAATAAAACTAAAATTGTTACTTGGGTACAGCATATTCGTGTGCCGTATTTCTGCGTGCCAAGGATGGAAATGGAGTAATACGCTGTTTGCTAGTTGCAGGTATAGCTAAAGTTGCCCCTCTTAAGCCTATGTCGATTCCGAGGCTTGAGCTTCAAGCCTGTGTTCTCGGAACACGCGTTCTGAAATTTGTTCTGGAAAACCACACATTTCGGGTAGAAAAAAGGATTCTATGGACCGACTCTACCACGGCATGGCACTGGATTCGGTCGGATCCTCGTAGTTTCAAGCCCTTCGTAGCACACCGTATGGGAGAGACACTGCGTTTTAACTCTGCCGACGAAGCGACCAAATGGGGATGCGGTCCGTATTTCTCGGATGAGAGCATATGTGTCGACGGGCGGAAGTTCTTTCAAAAACCTGAATACGAATGGCCAAGTTCAGTACCGCCGTCCGTGAAAAGGAAGAGATTCGAGCATCAGTGTAGCATCACGCTACGGTCGAGCGGATCATCGATAACGAAAGGTTTTCATCATGGGATCGACTACATCGAACTGTAGCCTGCGCTCTACACTTTCTGCGCAACGCAGACAAGAAACTGCCGACGAAGAGAGGACCACTGGATCAGGCCGAACTACGAGCAGCGGAAGTGACCATTCTGAAGCTTGTTCAATGGGAATCGTATCCTGATGAGAAAAATATACTCGGGCGAAACGAAAGCTTGCCGCTCAACAAAAGGAAGTCGCTGTAAAAGAGTAGTAAGATCTATGAACTGGTAGCGGTGATCGACAAAGATGGATTGTTACGGCAGTACGGTAAAAGTGGAGCCACGAAAGGCGTAAGCTATGACTTGCGCTGTCCCGTGATTCTACCCCGGGAACACTGGGTAACTAGACTGGGAATCGGGAGTTATCGTCGCAAGTATCGACATGCCAATACGGAAACCAGTGTGAACAAGATTCGTTTTCGAAGCTTCGTGCGCTAGTGAAGCAGTTCACGCGTGCCTGTATGCTGTGCAAGCCACGCAAAGCACGTCCGAATATTCCGCCTATGGCACCGCTGCCTCCAGCAAGTTCAGTTAGGTGGGTTTGGACTACTTCGGGCCGCTGCTAGTGAAAGTCGGGCGAGCCGATGCCGAGCGATGGGGTGCGCTATTTATGTGTGTGTAAGTGCGTTTTGTGTACATGTGGATGTTATTTTCTGTGTGGGTGTTTTCTTGTTAAATAGGGGGGGGGGGTTGTGTGGGGGGGGGGGGTTCACAAATAATATTTATGAGAGATGGGGGGACAACTCGGGGGGGAGGGCGGCGGGCGGGGGGAAAAAAAAAAGGGTGGTTTTTTTTCTCACTTCGCGGAGGGGGGGCTTTCCGCCCGCGCCGAAAGGGGGGGGGGGGGGGGGGGGGGGGTGGGGCGTGCGGGGGATGATGGATGCGTACACTGAGGGGAAGTTGGACGATGAGGGATTACAAACACTGGTCGTGGAAGCGGAAAGTATCGTTAATTCAAGGCCTCTGACCTACCTGCCCCTGGACTCTGAGGAGTCAGAAGCGCTGACGCCGAGCCATTTTCCGATGGGGAGTTTGAGTGCGCCAATCAAGTTAATCTAGCACCAGGACAGCCGCAGTATTGTCTGAAGGATATGTAGGATCAGATCCAGCAAAAGCTTGACCGTTTCTGGTATCGCTGAACTGTGGAGTACCTGCCAGTGATACGGAGGCAACCGAAGTGGTTCGAGGAGGTGCGACCATTGCAAGACGGTGACTCGGCGTTGGTAGTCAACAACAGCGAGCATAACTGCTGGGTATGTGGACGGGTAGTCCAGACGATCGTTGGGACCGACGGTCGAGTATGTCAAGCGAAAGTCCTAACCTCCCGGAGGTATTCTACGTCGACCAGTGGCGAAGTTAGCGTTGCTGGATGTGATGGCTAATAGTTCAGTCTTGGAGGACCATAAGATGCACCCGGGGGAGGATGTTGTTGCCGCAGCAATAGATCTGGCCGCGCTGCTCACCGCCGACCATAAGGGATCATTGCTATGAGGCATCGGCAGCATAACTGTCAGATGAGAATGTGCATGTATTGTCTTTATTATAATTTGCTATCCTATTGAAATCCTAATCTATTGAATTGGACATTTTGGATTATTCCTAATCCTATTGGATTGAATATTCTTTAAATTTTACTAAAAAATTATCTCTAAAAATTTATGGAGAAATCATTTGGGAGCACACACACAAACTGAGTTTCAGAATGTTTTTTTTTTTTTTATGGAAAATTTGCAAACACCTGAAGAACTCAGGGTGTGGGGATGAGGGTGCCAACTCCTCGACCCACTAAAAACCCACCCGTGCCTTAAGCCCTGGACCCTCCCCGGGACCAACTTTCGGTATTACTTCGGGGAGGGGGCTATTGTGCTTGTTAAGCACCCACTATGTCTAACTACTTAGGGCTTTAGTAGTTAGGTGGTCCCTGTGACCTGCCTTTGGTCGTTTCGCCATTTTTGTTGAAGATCGAGGACGATCTGGGAGGCTGCTACGCATACTGCGTCCCAGACGTCCCGGTCCTGGCACATCCTCTGGACCAAGTTATCCGGAGTCGTGTCGTGACCGCTTACGGCAATCATGCCGGATCTCGCGCCGTCAAAGCGAGGACATGCGAAGAACACTTGTTCTGCAGTTTCCTCGACTCCCGCGCACTCGCTGCATGCGGAGGACTTTGCATGTCCATATTTGTGCAGATATTGTCTAAAACAGCCGTGGCCAGACAATATCTGCGTTAAGTGGAAGTTCACTTCACCGTGTCGCCTACCGACCCACCCGGTTAATTCCGGGATTAGTCGGTGGGTCCACCGACCTTTGGTGGAGTTGTTCCATTCTCTTTGCCACTTAACCATGGATGCGGCTCTAGTGGTCTTCCGAATACCTCTTGTTCCACGTTGCTCGAAGCACTCTACGTCCTCTTTTATGACAATGCCTATTGGCATCATCCCCGCTAGGACGCAGACCGCGTCGCGTGATACCGTTCGGTATGCACTCACCACTCTTAGGCACATAAGCCTGTGTGTACTCTCTAGCTTACTTGCGTAGCTCGTGGTACTCAAGGCGGTGATCCATGCCGGCCCGCCGTACCTAAGTATGGACAGGGCGACGCTGGCCTGGAGTTTACGCTTACTCCCTTGCACCGCCGAGCTATTCGACATCATGCGGCATAATGCCGATATAGCCATAGAGGCTTTCTTGCAAGCGTAATCGACGTGACTGACAAAGGACAGCTTATCGTCGATCATAAACCCAAGATACCTCAAGAACCTCTTCGATTCTATTGTGCAGTTACCTGCACTAATCGTCGCATGTTGCTCCGATTTCCGATTATTCACCACCGTGATCTCGGTCTTATGGTGGGCTAGCTCCAATTGCCTGGAGCTCATCCATCTCTCCACAATGCCAATGGAGTGTGAGGCCGTTAACTCGACCTCCTCGATAGATTCACCACATATCTCTAGGGTGATGTCGTCTGCGAACCCGACTATCTTCACCCCGCTCGGGAACTCAAGCCGCAGTACCTCGTCGTACATCGTGTTCCATAACACCGGACCCAGGATCGAACCTTGCGGGTCGCCTGCGGTGATCTGCACACGTTTCTGGCCTGCCTCTGTATTATATACCGGTACGCGATTCTGGAAGTAGCTTTCGATAATCTTGTACAGGTACCCAGGAACCTGAAGGTGTTGGAGCGAGTCGGCGATAGCCGCCCAACTGGCGCTATTGAACGCATTCCTCACGTCAAGGGTGACCACCGCACAGTATCGTACTCCTCGCCTCTTGCGCTGGATTGCCACCTCGGCCGTCTTGGTGACGGACAGGATGGCATCCACCGTCGACTTCCCTTTACGTAAGCCAAACTGATTATTAGACAGATCGCCTATACCCTCCGTGTATGTTGTCAGTCTGTTGGGGATTACCCTCTCGAGCACCTTACCCGCTGTATTCAACAGACATATAGGTCTATATGCCGATGGATCTCCTGGTGGCTTCCCTGTCTTTGGTAGCAACACAAGGGTCTGAATTTTCCAGGCGTCCGGGAAGACGCCCTCGTCCAGACACTTTTGCATCACCACCCTGAACATGTCGGGATCCAGCAAGATAGCCGTCTTGATGGCCAGGTTCGGAATACCATCCGGTCCCGGCGCTTTGTTCACCTTTAGCGACTTTGCTATCGCAACTTTCAGACTTTCAGAGTGTCATCTGTTACTTTTGTTTCAGTGTCCATTGTTTTCTTCACGGGCCTAAAACATTACAATGAAAGTAGAATTGGGAAAAAATAGATCCTAAAATATACTCATTTCTTAAATTTGAGGTTTTTGAGTGGACAAACAATTGCCAAAAATCTTAAAAAACTTGGTTTATTTCAAAAATCTGTAATATTTACATACTTTAGATATCTGTATGAAAAAAAATAATAAAAAAATCTGTGTCAATCTAGATAAATCTGTGCAACCTGTGGGGTTGCCTGGTTCATAGGATCATCTCATACGGTGAATGAGAAACGGGTTATAGAAGAGAAGAACAAACCACATGCAACTCTATCGCCAACACAGTATCCAGAAACTCACTACAGCTGGAAGGGTACAGTGGGATGTTGTAACAATGCCAGACAACAATCCAGCAAAAATGGAGTCCGTCTAGAAATAGGCCGCAACAAGAAGCAGAGGCGTGCAGCGAGTTTGATGGTTAGATCAAGTGAAGCAATATATTGGGAGCAATACATTTCTAAGGGTAAGTAAATAGGGTCCACCTTATGCAGCCACTCAACTCGCGTGAAATTTGTTCGTATATGGCGTCCACATTTTGATGTTAAAACCTTTTTTGCATGCTTAAAAAAACGTTTAAGTGTACATCACAAGAAGCTTTGAAAAGAAATTCAAACCTCTATCCAGAAAAAAATGTAAGCTCATTAGATCTGAAAATCAAATTATTCCATCATCTCTTGCGCTATATTTATCTAACCTGCACTTATCCCCATACGGTAGCAAACAACAAGCCACACAAGCAAGTAATTAGATTACTACACTGAAGAGGCGCCAATTCCACACGCAAGGTGCACCTGAAAGCATCCACCAGTCGGTCAATAATTGCTGAGTCATTGGTGCATTGCTACTGGATGGCGGCCCCCCATGTATGTCAGCCTCCACGAAGGCATGTATCAATTTTGGAACTACTGCTGCCTCATGAAAAATAGAACATGCCACCTAGACCGACTATGATTAGATGGTGAGAGGATATGACCCGATATGACCCGTACCCGTTCCAATTTCAGCAAGAGCAAAACCAGGGTGGAGAAAAATCGATACTCTGAAACTCGGACCACTTTTTGCAACACTTGTTGGTGACGAATTTTTCTTCGGCGTGTCACTTTTGTTTTCTTCGTTGTTTAAGCATCATTCTTCTCTAGATTGATCGATGCATTTAACAAGTCGCATGGCCGTCCAAACGTAACAACCTACCTGGTATTTTCCATGGTTCAATGACCTCATCCACAAAGTAGTCGCACGCATCCAGGGCTCGTTCGGCCCCAGATTTCGGTACTTCACGAAACTTCCAGGACATCTTGTACTCGCACCCCAATTAGCGCACAAATTTGACTTCAATCACAGTTGCCACGACTAGCTACCGCCCATTTTTTTTCACTCCCGTACACAGCAGCCGAAAAACTGGAACATTGCCCTGCCTCTACCTACTAATCCAATAATATATTTCAAAAACTTAAAACACGTAACACACAAAATCCTACCACATCCCTGACCGTTTTTTTTTCTGTATGGCAGTGTTCCGCACGATTTCACACTTCCGCCTCTCACGGTCACCCCGAACCGAACCGAACCGAACCCCTCACTTAGAGGACAGAGAACCAGACAACTGACGAGACCGAACGAGACCAAGGCGAGCAGAGTACTGAATGAAAATCTGCCACCAACAAAGCCCCACAAAAAGTCAAGTGCCGTCCCATCGCAGCAAGCACAAGCTGAAGAAGGAAAAATCGATAATCATCATCGTCACGACGACGATGACGGTGGATGATGCGCACGTCGTCGTCATTGCCGGGGCGAACCCGATCGACCGGAATGGGTTTCGTTTCGTCTCGCATTCGTAACAAACAACCGAGCGACCGCATGGGAAGAACGACCACAAAGGAGAACAGCACGTGGAGGAATATGAATACATGCGTACGGTAGGACACGGTAATCAAAACAAAAACCGCAAAGTGTACAAGTTCGGGAGCTTGTTTTGCAGTCGGCTGCCCGCAGAGAAGTGTTGTTGAGTGCGGTGGCGGTGGGTGGTAGGTTGTAAACAGGGGTTGCGCAGTTGCAGATTGGTTGCGATGTTGCGATGTGCGATAGCTTGGTTGTTGTTGTTGAAGATGATGATGATGATGATGATGATGCTTGGAAATAGGATAACAAGCGACTGACAGTGAGCAGTCGCAGTTTAGTAGGCCACGCGTGGCTTTTCGTTACATTTTAGATGCCTTGGTTCGCTTTGTTTTGGTTTGGTGTTTTGTCTGTTCGGGGAGACGACGAATGGGACTTTCGAAAGAAACCTAATTAGAAGTGGAAGGAAAAAAACGTGCTACTAGGGCAACGAACTTCTGATTCATATATGACCATTAAAATAATTAAAATAATTGTTTCCAATCCAAGATAAGAAAATAAGAGTTTATGAAAAACATTAAAATAATTAAAATAATTGTTTCCAATCCAAGATAAGAAAATAAGAGTTTATGCAACAAGTCACAGGGTGCGGCAGAAAATAATGCGAAAATTTGTTCTATTTCTTTCAAATCCCATTTTCAACTAATTCAAGCAATAATAACAACATTTTCGAGTGCAGTTATCTTTATAAAGTCCTTTTAACAAATTTATTCAATGTGTTCTCCATTTTTATTCAAAGTAGGCATCCTCGAGCCGACGCCGGAAGCCAGAGCCTGCCTTTCGGACGTAGTCCTCCGACATTGACTGCCATGTGCGTGTTATGGTTGACTTCAGGGTTTTCACACTAGGGTGTGATGTTTTGCAGGCTCGTGCTTCAACATATGCCCAAATCGAATAATCCAACGGATTAAGATCTGGACTGCTAGGGAGCCACAAATCCTTCGGCCAAAACTTCATGTTATCGTTCAACCATTGTTGGGTTCGATTGGACGTGTGACACCGCGCTCCATCCTGCTGTAGGACAACGTTTTGGTCCTAGGAGAAGTTGGCCAGGGAAGCACTTGGTCCTTTAAAATACCGATATACACTTCGGTATTGATTTTAACTCCAGCATCAATAAAAACAGGCGGCATTTTCACCAAGCCAAACATCATGACACCAGCCGGATGTTTGGTTTGAAATTTGAATTTCACTTTTTTCGGAACGTTCTCCATTTTCTGCGCTGAAATGATGCTGAAAAGCTTTTCGTCGGAGAACAGGATTATCATTTTTTCCTTCTCCAACAAGGAGAGCAATTTCTTGGAACGAGTCACTCGTAGTTCCTTGACCCAGTCCGTAATCAAGTGGCGTTTCACTCTGGCTCTGGAAGACACTGGCTTCTTTGATGATTCTCCGCATGGATTTCTCCGAAATATTGGCTTCCTTCGCAAGTTTTCTTAGGGAACGCACCGGGTTGCGAGCAAATTTTGCACGGACCGATTTGACCACGTTCGGCGTGCGTGCAAAGCGCGGACGTCCGCTTCCCGGCTTTCGCTGCTTAGGACCATCTTGCAGGGACTTTTTTATGCGATAAACTGTTGCCAAATGGCACCCTACCACCTTGGCAATCTCTCTCGGCTTCTTCTGGGCGAGCAACAAACTGGTGATCACTTTTTTCGCGAACATTTTGACGAATTTGCAATAAAACAAATAGAATTTTTGGATGCAGCACTTGAAAGTAAACATAAACAAATACACTTTCGACAGAAATTAGTCACTAGTTACACGAATTAACCCAATAATCAAGTTTGAACATTTTCGCATTATTTTCTGCCGCACCCTGTATATGGTTGGACAATCCGTTCCATTGCACAGTAGTCCAGAATGCGAGCAGTTGAATGACCTCTCCGTGGACCTCTCCGTCGGTGGAGGGAAGATTCGCCGCCAGGGACTGCTCGAGTCGCCTGTAGCGGAGATAGGAGTGAAATGGATAACCATGGTTGGTTTCAGGGGAAATTCCACTGGCGGAGAACTCTCCGTCGGCATAGGGTAAGTTCACCGTCGGGAACTACCCGAGTCGATTGTATCGAGGATGGGTGCTAAATGGTTCAAGAAACGAGTAGAAGGTAAGGGACTCATGGAGAAGCCGACAGCAACCAGCCAGCTGTAAGTTATCCGAGCTACAGCGCAAATGAAGAGAAGTCCAGCGGTCCAGCAACCTTTGGGATGCTCTTGCAAAGTTGGAGGTTAGATTAACCACCGAAGGTACCTCTTTCCACAGAGACGGTCGTTAATTCATCATCGAAATAACTTTCTGCAGCCCATCGTTAATGTCAAACATGAACTGGATAGGGTGTGAGGAGTACATTCAAAGCGACCATCAGGCGATCCGGAATAACATCGACCAACGACCCTGCAGCAAGCCGAAGGGCAAGGACCTATGAACGGAGATGGAAGACTAATATGTTCGACAAATATATCGTTAGTAATGGCATGCGACATTGCCATGGCGAAAAGACGGGAATCAACCAACCAACGGCGGCCAGTGTACTTGTGAGACGAGGAACTTGGCACTCTACGCGCTAACAGTCTCAGAGCCAGACGACAGAAATAGATAGAGTAAAGACTACGGTTACACAGAGCAAATCAAACTGTTATAAGAAGCTCTGTCGAGATACAGCTGCGAATCCCTGGGAGAAGGAGTGGTTTAAGTTTCTACTGAAGACCAGTGGCCAAAGAATTCAAGGTATGAATGAATGAGTTCCTGAATACTTATGCAGGGTCTAGAAAAGTTATTTCCAGAAACGGGTCCTGGTCTACGGGATTAGGATCTCCGCGAGAGTTACGCAAGGCACGATCTTTGGTCCAACTCTATGGAATTGGACGGCGTCCAACGGCGTTCTCACACTGAATTGCCCGAAAGAGTTGAGATTATGAACTTTGCTGATGACGTAGTTTTAACCGTAACCGTACAGACGCTTAAAGAGGTGTAAATGTTAGCGATAGAGGCTTGATAGGCAACTGGATCCAATGAGCGAAACTGCAGATAGCCCGCCACAAAATAGAGGAGCTATTGGTCAGTAAATGTAGACCGGTGAAGCGAGCGGAAATCACCTTTGGGAAGAATACCATAGCCTCCAAACGAGTTTTCAAATACCTAGGAGAGATGACCGACGACCAGCTGAACTACGACATATGGACTATACTTATGAAAAGGCGGCGAAGGCCATTAATGCGCCAGCTATCACAGGACCAAGCAGTAATACAAGGCTAATGAATCGTCGTCAATACTAAGATACGGAGGTCCAGCTTGGATTGTAGCACTGTAAACAAAGCAACCTTTCCAATTATAGTAGAGTTGAAATAAAACTTGTGTTTCTGATTTGAATGTTCAAAGGCGAATGAATATTCTATCCAAGATAACAAACTTAGGTAGCGTTGCGAGAGTAGCGAACGTAACTAGAGTCAGTCGCGGGTTACTACTCATCACCCCTCTCTAATCCGCGACACCTTTGAAACGATAAAACTTCTGTTGGTTCTGCGTCATCAGGGGTTTGGTGAACCCATCTGCCGGTTGATTCGAAGTGGATGTTCAATCGAGCTTAACCACTACAGTCTCCTCACTCTCGTGCACAAAATGGTAGCGGATGCTTACATGCTTCGTTGTAGGATCCTCGGATCGAGATACTGATTGCTGATGGATTGTCGCAGTATATCGGAACCGGTCCCACGTCGGTTAATTCAGATCGGATGTTGCGCCACCACATGCTACAACTATAGAAAAAAAAATCGAAAATCTTGGACAAAAGCAGCTAAAACTGTTGCAGAGATGCCTGCACAGACCCTAATGGCTGGAGTAAACTCAAAAGTTCGTAGTTTCTTTATGCAGCCTAATCAAGTAACTGTAATTAGTTTAAAGATGACTAATAATGCACAATTAATTGAATAAAAAATGCATCTGGGATTGAACTAACAGCAAATTTGTTTTATTCCAAATTTAATCTGTCCAGATTTTGTCGCGAACAAGCCTTATACCGCATGACAGGTGCATAGACTTGTTCATCGTCAATTCCAGGTTTCTGCCCTTAACGACGAGCCGCGCCTACTATCGTCCCAGATTTCCGTCAGTTTCTTTTTTGGTCGCATAAACCCACTTGTTCCGGATGGCTTCGCGTCCCACTGGTAAATTGGTCAGCGTCCACGTCTGGTTTCCGCTTAATGACACCATCTCTTCCTTCATTGCTTGGAGATTTAAGTAATTCCGATCAGGTCGCAGCAGGATACCTGCCTGCTCCAAGAACCGCAAGCACGTTGATCATTGGTTAACCAGATGGCTGAGAGGAAATAACATCGTCAGAAAAGGAACTGTAACTTATAAAATCGTCACATAAAGGGTGTTTCGATCCAAATTTGGTCGACATAAACTTGACGCATTTCCTTTCATCATGCATTGAAACATTTTGCACACCCTTCATTTTGAAAATGTTTGCGTGTAGCATCATGCCTCTATTTTGACTTTGAGATTAGCACTTCAGTTATCAAAATGTCGTCGAAGGAAGAGAAGCAACGCTTCAAAATTTTGCACGTGCGTGGCGAAACTCCAAACTACTCTCACGCCAAGTTGGCTAAATAGTTACCAACGTATTAAAAGTGTTCGGTGGACGTTTGTCGACAGCCAGGAGTGCTGGATCGGGGGGAAATCGAAAGCCGGAGGCTACAGCGACGACAAAAAGAGTTGCCCGCTGTTTCGAGCGGAACCCCAACCTCTCCGTCCGAGATGTCGCAAAGAAGCTGGGAGTGGCGCCTTCAACCGTGGATGAAGCTAAGAAACGAGCTGGACTGTCGACTTACAAGAAAGTGGTGACTCCAAATCGCGACGATAAACAAAACACGTCGGCCAAAGCATGATCGCGAAAGTTGTACACGACGATGCTGACGAAGTTTGATTGCGTGGTACAGGACGATGAAACTTACGTCAAGGCAGACTTTGAACAGCTTCCTGGACAGGAATTTTATATGGCAACCGGACGGGGAAAGGTGGCAGATATTTTCAAGCACATTAAACTGTCAAAGCTCGCGAAGGAATCTCAGGTGTGGCAGGCCATCTGTACCTGTGGTTTGAAGAGCAACGTTTACATTGCAACCGGAACCGTCAACCAGGAAATTTATTTGAGCGAGTGCCTACAAAAACGTCTACTGCCTTTCCTGAAGCGACACAATTGTTCCGTTCTATTTTGGCCGGATTTGGCATCTTGCCATTACGGAAAAAAGGCCATGGAGTGGTATGCAGCCAACAACGTTCAAGTGGTGCCCAAGGACAAGAACCCTCCCAACACGCCAGAGCTCCGCCCAATCGAACAATATTGGGCCATCGTCAAGCGGAACCTTAAGAAGACTCAAAAAGCTGTTGTGAGCGAGAAACAGTTCAAGGCAAACTGGCGTTCTGCGGCGAATAAAGTGGACAAGGAGACTGTACAAAATCTTATGGCAGGTGTTAAACGAAAAACCCGGCAATTTGCATTCGGTAAAAAGGAACCTTAGCTAAATATTTCTCCTGTATTCTGTATTAACTGAACTTGAAAAAGAAAAAGAATTTGACTTATTAATAAAAACTTTGATCGACTCACACACATTACTGTTTGACCAAATTTTGATCGGAACACCCTTTACTCGCAACGCTGCCGCAAATGTAGAGAGGCGAGATGAGAAAAAGTGCATGAGCACAGTCACCCACCGAAGTAATACTTAACATTGTTACTAATATTATAGAAGAATACATCGAAATGCTATAAATAACACCTTTGCATTAACACTGCTCTCTAGATCTCGCGTTTGCCTACACGATGGCCGAGGTGGCCTCTGCTGTACACAGAAGTAGTCTCCATTCTACTCGTTCCATGACTGCATCTCGCAAACCTCACAGTCTACGAAGGGTCCGCAGATTGCCTGCTACTTGATCGATCCACCTTACTCGTTGCGCGCCTCTCATTATAGAGCCCGTCTGTTCGTTTTCGAGAATCATTTTAACTGGGCTGCCGTCCGACATTCTTACGACATGCCGGTCTAATTAATGTCTTGTAGATTGTCAACTTTGTAGTTTGGCGAAGTTTGCTCGATCTTAGCGGATCAAAGTCCAAAGTAGGCACGATTGCTACACACTTAGAAATTATGAATTTTACATGAGACATAATTCATGTTTGTAAAAAGTCGGAGAACGTAAAGAAAGATTTCGTATAAAATTATGTCTCCTGAAACTGACACATACGCAATTCGACAAAAGATGTGTTTGATTGAATTTATTTTCTCATCTCTTTCAACTCATTCTTATGTGCTAGAGGACGCTTGCATGTGTCGGTCTCAGGGGACAGAACTTTACATGACATTTTGGTAGTGTGTAGTCATAATGCGCTTTTATATTTATCTGCTGGTGTCGTTATCGGCGATAACCTATGAGCCCAGATACACGAATTCGTCAACTGCCTCGATTTCATCACCGTCGATCTGAACTCGTGATGAGAGGCTAATATTGTTTTCTCGTGCCTCTTCTCTTCATGTATTTTGTTTTCAACGCATTAATCACAAGCCTAATCTTACTAGCTTCAGCCTTAAGTCTGACGTACGTTTCCTCCATCGTCTTAAAGTTACGTTCTACGATATCAACGTCGTCGGCGAAGACTTCCTTAAGATCGTGCCACTCGTGTCTACTGCCTCTCTTCGAATCACACCATCCAATGCAATGTTGAAAAGCCAACACGATAATCCATCTTCCAACAACTTCTCCAAGACTCGAAGAGACTCGAGAGTGTCCCTGAGACTCGGACGACACACATCACTCGATCCATAGTTGCTTTGACCGACCGCATCAGTTTTTCTGGAAATCCATATTCGTGCATTATCGGCCATAGCTGGTCTCGAGCGATTGTATAGTAAGCTGATTTGAAATCGATGAAAGGATTATGTGTGAGTAAGTTATATTCACGAATGTCCGATCTAAGACTGATCGTAATGGGCGTAATTTGGCCTCCGTTGAATGTCAAACAGGAAGGGAGACGCTTTTAAAGACATTCAATCTTGTAAAATTTTTGATGCTGACAGATGCCAGGAAGGGCTAACTCATTATGTCACACAGATAGCCTGCCAAACAAGGAACTTTTTGACGACGAGTTTCTTCTTCTGAACGGTCTCAGGGCCGGCAAACCTGGATTTGAGGCCACAGAACTCCTCACCACTGGAGATTAAAACCACGAGCCTGACCTTGTACCGAGTTCCTTCCTTTGGGCCAGTCCATCAGTACTCACGTGTGGTTGATATCCAGTACTTTGGGGGCCTCTTTTTTTTTTGCAGCAATCTGACATTCACGATCCGGTCAGTTAACTGCCTCGCTGTAGGTTAGCGGATCACCCGTTGCATTGGAAGACTCGGGCTCTGAGAAGAATCAGAAGCGACAGCAAAAGAACTATAACAAACATAATCGCTGTACTTGCCAGGAAACCTGCACTCCCAACCGCTGTGCCTCGGCCATCGCTGTTCATTAGCTAGTCTTGTAGATTGCGGTGGGAGCGCATCGACGAATTCTTCATCACTACAATCATCATCCGGGAGCAAGGAACACATCTTAACATCACATCATTACCGTATTATTATTAACTCTACTTTGAATTCCCGTTTTGTTTTCCGGAATTCCCGGATAGTGATCACCCTTGCACAGAAAAAAAAGCGTTCCCGAAAATGAAAACGGACCGTGAAATAGTTCAAGTTTTCGGGATTTTTCCCTTTAAACGTTATTTAGTTCATGATTACGTGATTCAGTTCACGTTGTATTTTTGCTTGTTCTGGAATTCATGAATGCAGTTCACGGATCTGGGCACGCATTTTTTTTCTGTACATTATTGTAGGAAATATAATTAAGCGATGAATTTAACCTTCTTTTGCAGGGTTTCCACTCTCGGTAACTCTTGGTTCTCATAACTTACAACACCAATTTGAATTTTAAGGGTCGTTTCGATCCTGCCAAACAATACGATGCAAAGCCAGCTCAGAGTTTAAAACATTATAAATAATTTTGTGATAACAAAAATAAAAACATTCTGTTTTTCAACAGTTCATAAAACTCGCATCATAGGAAATTTATTCGTATGTACCTTCTGCTCAAATATGAACGAGACTGGTTAAATAAAACACAAACGGTTAATTATTCTCCAATATTTATTCCTTATAGCACTTTTCATACGCCTCCTTTGGTATCGCCTTAAGCTCCCTCTTCGAATTCTCTTTTATGACTTCAATCGTCTGAAAATGTTTACCACGAAGCGGCAATTTGAGTTTGGGGAAAAGGAAAAAGTCACATGGTGCCATATCAGGCGAATACGGCGCTTGAGGAACGATTTTAACGTCGTTTTTGGTCAAATAATCACGAACTAAACGTGATGTGTGAGCTGGTGCATTATAGTGATGCAAATACAATGACTTGTTGTCCCACAATTCTTTCCTTTTGAGACGAATATTCTCAAGCAAACGCTTCATAACGCCCAAATAATATTCAGCATTGACCGATTGACCTTCCGGAAGGAATTCCGAGTGCACCGCACCTTGGCTATCGAACAAAACAGTCAGCATAACCTTGATTTTCGATCGACTTTGACGCGGGTTTTTGGGTTTCGGCTCACTTTGGAAGCGCCATTCCGATGATTGCTGGGCTGTTTCGACGTCGTACTCGTAGACCCAAGTTTCGTCACCAGTTATGATGTGCTGGATGTCCGTATCACTCATTGTGAGCATTTCCTTAGCGACAGTTTTGCGCTGTTCTTTTCAACAATTTTGGAACAAGACGCGCGGACACACGCCTAATGCCCAAAACATCGTGTATAATACTATGAGCGGATCCATTTGATATGTTGAGCTCATCAGCTATTTCTCTCTCGGTCACACGGCGATTTTGCAGCACAATTTTCTTCACTTTTTCGATATTTTCTTCGTTTATTGATGTTGCTGGACGACGATCATGAGGCAGATTTTCAACTGATGTACGACCCTCTTTGAACGACTTGTACCAATCAAACACACGTGCACGCGATAGAGCAGATTCCCCATAGGCTTTCTGCAACATTTTCAATGAATCCGAAGCACTTATTCCGTTGGAATAACAAAATTTAAAACTAATTCTTTCCTCAACGTTTGATTCCATAATAAAATTCGAATAACACAATGGAGGTTGACTTGTTTATAGTGCCGTAAGAAAAAGCTTCGTGACAGATCGTGCTCAAATTTGCCATGTGAACGTATAACAGTACTACCAATCTAAGAAAAAAATTTTTGACGATATGTCATCCGCGGACCGTTTTATTCATAAAGTCTCGTTCATATTTGAGCAGAAGGTACAGCAACTGTTCGCTAACTGGGTGCTTTTTAACTGCCAGCTTTTTAACTGGGCGCTCGCTAACTGTGCTATACTGCCCATAAACACATAATAGCCCACAGAAAAAAAGGCTGAGAAAAACGCAGTTGAAGTCGTCGCAGATTTTCCTTTTTATTGGGTCAATGTGAAAGCGAAACTTGGATATATGCATCCCATTAGTTGAAATATATATTGGAAAGTACTTTTACTTACAATTTGTTCATTGTTTGTTCAAAATAATACCTAAAAGCTTGCGAAAATATGAACGTGACTGATTGCCGATGGTGAATCAGTTCAAGGTAACGTAAGTTCCGAAGGTGAATTCCCCGGGTTTGAGGCAAATGGCGAGCAGTTTCCGGCTGAGAAAGCTCCGGCATCATGGATGCAATGCTTGAAATCTTTGCAAGATTCTGAGCAGGATACAGTTAGTGACATCGATTCCGAAGGAAGCTTCACTGCCAATATGGAATCTACAAAAAACCGGAAGCTAACTAAAAGAAATTAAAACGAAATGCATGAAGCGCCGCCGTTCACACCAAGTTAAGGTTGATGAGTGCGGGTGTAAGTTAAAATGTGGATCCAACATTTCCAAAGACGATCGGATTCAATTGAATACGATGTTTTGGACCCTCAATGAAGAGTACCAGACAAACTACTTCCGTCAGAACGTACAGCGCACGGAAGTTCAAAGACGGCGTCGGTACAGGTATGAGGAAGACGGACCAAGAAAAATCAACAGCTATGTGTTTCAACTCGTGGCCTCGAAGGGTTCTTCCGTTAAAGTGTGTCGGAAGTTTTTTTTTAACACTTTCGGTTACGGTGACAACTGTGGGTGAGTACATTTTACCTTTTTCTGACTGGCAATTCCTAAAAATATGCGAACTTATATAATTAATTCCACAGCAACATCATTTATCGGTGCGTTGATGAAGGAGATCAGCCTAAGAAATCGCAACGTGGGAAGTACAGACGGAGCACAGCAAAGCGTGATGCTATTGAAAAGCATATCCAGTCGTACGGTCCAACTGTGTCGCATTACCGTAGAGAACATGCCCCCAACAGATTATATCTTCCATCAGATCTCACTGAGAAGCTGGGCTATAGTCCAGTTAAAAAGCAAATAAACTTAAAAAATCGGCATTTGACATTTTGTTGTCGAAATTAGCAAGGGGCATATAAGGTTCGTGGAGAAGTGAAAAATTGATAAATTTTACGAAATTCAGTCTTAATACAAACATACAAACTAAGTCAAACATTTTGCACAATGGGGTGCACAATAAGCTACATCGCAATAACGTATTAAGCATAAAAACATTATTTAATTTATTTATTGCGCAATGAAATATGCCAACCAAAATCTCATCGAAAGCCCCCTCGAAATTTATTTACATTTGAAATGTCAGCCCAGTTACCGAGCAGCATCCTGCTGCTGTAATCTTTTTGGTTTTTTTTTTCATTTATCCATGGAAATTTTTAAGATACACCGCTTAAATGTTACATCGAAATGTTCTGAAACAAGCTCAGCCCCACTGGTGAATTATAAACCCCTGTCATATTGCATCTTCAAGAACGACAACTCTTAATCCTTCGTGCTTTCCGAAATCCATAATTAACAACCTAAAAACTCCACTCACCTGCCGCTTCCTTAAGCAAGTTAACGCAAGCTTCATGTCCACTGCGATCCGCCAAATCCATCGCCGTCAGCCCATTTCTATCCTTGACAACGAAAGACGCTCCTGCGTCCAATAGCACCCGGACATTGTTCACATGTCCATGTTCAGCACTCAAGTGTAATGCAGTCTGCAACGAAACCCGATTGTCATCTCGATTAAAATAAACAAAACCGCAAACCTTCAACACTTACCTTACTATCCCCTCGCGGTCCGCAGGTCGCATCGATGTTCGCGCCGGCATGGATCAGCATCGGCAGACACCGAGAATCGGTCGTGACTGCCGCAGCATGGATGGGCGCCCGGCCCCACGAGTCCAGACAGTCGATCAGATGCACTTCCTCCTGCAGCAGATCCTCCAACAGTTCCACATTGTCCCACAAGGCAGCCTTAAGTATAGAAAGTTTCTTATTAATCGCCAGATCCAGAATCCGAAGTTCGTGAATTTTGCGACACAGAAGCATTGCCACGAGCCCGTCAAGTTAAACTTCGAATGCTAACACCCACGACGATGGCCACGAGTTGACTAGTGGATGGAATGTCCGTGCTAGTCGCCGAACTGGTATGGCTTTCCTGTCTGCACTAAGAGGGATTAGTTAAGGCTAGTGGAAACAAAGGCCGGACCATGGCGTCCCGTTAATGGGTGGCTACCGGGCATGATAGGAACGACAACGAACGAGACGATGCGTAACCCTAAAACTTGGTCAGTGTGTTTCCGACTATTTGTAGCTTTGTCGGTTTTTCTTTTGAACGAGCCCAATAAAGTTTTCCCGTAAAGGGACAAATAGGATTAGATAAATTAATTCCCACATGAAAGCTTTGTAATCCGCAATGATGTAATCAGTGCATTTGGTTTTTTTTTTCCTATTGCAAATGCCAAGAAAACGAATCTACACTTGCATTGATGAAGGACTCGAGATCCCAAAACAAAAATGATCTCGTCTGGAATTAAACCCTGGAATGTTGGAGTGAAAAGTAACCGCATCACAGGCGGCGTCTGTTATTATTATTAGATAATACACGTGGGCGTTGGCACGTTATGACGCACTTGAGTTCACACAGGGTCATTCTTTCGAACAAAAGGAAATTTTCCAAGAAATATTTTTGGACAGCACTCTCATGTACCGATAATCCGAAACACGTTTGGATTATATTCACGAAAGTAGACCTGAGCGAGCTCTCACCAACAGAAATCAGACCTCAAACATGGAATAGATTTGACGCATGTTTCAAAATTGACATGTTGCTTAATTTGCAGACAAAGATTCCATCAACCATTGAAATGATTTTTAACGTAGGACTACGTTTTTCTTTTCTATACCGAGAGTCATTTCCAAAATTTTCAAAAATAGAAGTTACGATAAAGTATAAGGGATTTGACCGCTAATAACTCTCGTTGGACTGAACAGAATGAGTTTATTCATAGAATGGAGAAAATTATTTTTTTAATTGGAAAGCGGTCGGGAGGTTTGAAGGAGGGAGAGAAAGGAAAAAAGGTCCTTTTTCCGGATTGGGCCTTCACCCAGAGAAAAAAAAAAATAAGGGGTGTTTTGGGGGGGGGGGGGGGGGGGGGGGGGGGGGGGAGGGGGGGGAGGGGGGTAGAAGGGGGAAGAGGAAGTTTTGGGTGGTGGTTGGGGGGGGGAAGGGTGATACGGTCAAAATTTGGTCAAGGGAAAACGCGTGTAAATCGGTGAAATCGTTTATTTAAAAAATTCAAATTAAATTTATTTTTCAAGTCCAATTAGGTATAAAATTTAGTAAAAATATTCCAGTTAGGCTTCCGCTTTTCCAAATCCGAATTGCCGGGCCTTACGCTTGACCCCTGCCATCAGATTTTGTACAGCCACCATCTCCACCTTCTTCGCCGCAGAAAGCCAGTTTGCCTTGAACTGCTGCTCGTCCTTAGCAGTTTTTTTGGTCTTCTTTAGGTTCCGCTTGACAATAGCCCAGTATTTCTCAATTGGGCGGAGCTCTGGCGGTTGGGAGGGTTCCTGTCCTTGGGAACCACCTGCACGTTGTTGGCGGCGTACCACTCCATGGCCTTTTTACCGTAATGGCAAGATGCCAAATCCGGCCAAAACAGTACGGAACAACCGTGTTTCTTCAGGAAAGGCAGCAGACGTTTATTCAAACACTCTTTCACGTAAATTTCTTGGTTGACAGTCCCGGAAGCTATGAAAATGCTGCTTTTTCAAGCCACAGGTACAAATGGCTTGCCAAACCAGACATTTCTTTGCGAACTTTGACAGTTTCGTGTGCTTGAAAATATCTGCTACCTTTTCCCCTTCCTTTTGCCGTATAAAACTCCTGTCCCGGAAGCTGCTTGTAGTCGGCTTTGACGTAGGTTTCGTCGTCCATTACCACGCAGTCAAACTTCGTCAGCATCGTCGTGTACAGCCTCCGGGATCGCGCTTTGGCCGTCGTATTTTGTTTATCATCGCGATTTGGAGTCACTACCTTCTTGTAAGTCGATAGTCCGGCTCGTTTTTTGGCTCGATGCACGGTTGTAGACGATACACCCAGCTTATTTGCGGCATCTCGGAGAGATAGGTTAGGGTTTCGCTTGGAAACTACCGGCAACTCTCTTTGTCGTCTCAGCGGCTTCCGGTTTTCGATTTCCCTCCGATCCAGACTTCCTGGCTGTCGACAAACGTTCCCTCAAACACTTTAATTACATTTGTAACGGTTGATTTGGCAACTTTTAGCGATTTTGCCAACTTTGCGTCCTGAGTAGCTCTGATTTTGGCGATGCGCGAGCAAAATTTTGATACGCTGCTCTTCTTGCTTGGACGGCATTTTGACAACTGAAGAGTGAATTCCAAAATCAAAATAGGAGCAACATTCTACACACACACACCTTCAAAATGAGGGGTGTTCAGGTTTTTAAAATGCAAAATTGAAAGAAATACGTCAAGTTGATATTGACCAAATTTTCGACCGTATCGCCCTTTACGGAAAAGCTATCAATTCGATGACGTCCACAACATCAACGCAAAGTGTTACATCTGCAGAGCAACACCAACTGAAATGAATAACTTGGATCACATCTACAACAAAGTGAAGGATACAAGCACGTTTCAATACGGTCTATCACCGTTGCACGCGAAGATAAACTATTTTGAGTTTTTCTAACATTTGGCATACAAATTACCAGTGAAGAAATGGACGAGTCCCCAATGAGCTTGTGGCTATCGTAGAGGAGAACAAGAAGCAGATCCAACAAAAATTCAGAACTGAGATGGGGCTCATTGTGGATCAACCTCGTGCAAGAGGATCAGGCACTTCCAATTATGGGAATACGGCCCGTAGTTTTTTTTTTTCAAAACCGGTGACAAGGTGATCTTGGAACTTATACAACGGTGTGCCATCATTCAGGAAACCCTGGCATCGGGCATGGAAATCAACGTTCAGAAGTTTGACGATTACTGTCGGGAAACAGCGAAGAAGCTTGTGAAACAATACGGTTGGTACTACATGCCGGTGTCTGTTCACAAAGTTTTGATCCATGGTGCTCATGTGATTGAACATTTCTTGGTTCCGATCGACGAATTATCAGAAGAAGCGCAGGAAAGTCGGAACAAGATATAAAGAGGTAAGCTATTGTTATTTGCAAAAATACCTTTATTTCTTCCATAATTTAAATACAGGTATCGAAGGGATCATATCAGAAAACATTCAAGAACAGCTGTGAATCTAGATTTACTGCACCGGCTTTCAAAGTCTTCTGATCCGTACCTAACAATCTTGAGAAATGATTGTTCCAAGCCTGACATGGAACTCTCTGAGGACGCTAAAGATCTGTTGGTTTTCCAAGATCAATTTGAGGAAGAAAACAGTGATGAAGATCAGGAATAAAGATCTCTGAAAATTGAGCTCTGAATGAATCAAGTTTCATTTTTGAATATGCATTAATAAACCATTGTTATACAAACTAAGAATCATTCACTTTTTCACTTATTTGAGCCATGACTACTGTGACCATAACTTTTCTCTTGTTCATCATTGAGAACTTTTTTGATTGCTTAAAAAATGTTTTTTTTTCATAAATAGGTAAATAATTTCCTTGAATCGGTCCTAAAAAGAAGCGTGTTTCGAATAATGTTTAATAAATAATAAAAATACTAGAATTAGATCAGTTTCTACACGATAATAGGGTTCTCAATTGGGAATATTAGCATTTATGATAGTTTTAATGGTATATTCGCTGCTTCATAGAACACAGGTTCACTCTTGGGGATAATCATGGATACACATGAAACCAACATAATATGCTATAATACATCCTATATTTTGAACCCTATGAGGTTTCATGTGCATCCACTTGCATCCCTGCCAGCTATAGGGCTCTAAAAAACATATATTTTTCACAATTAAACGACTATAACTTCTCCCATAAAGGTTTTAGAGGTAAGTATGTCTTCTGAGAAAATTTATATTTTGATTATTTGTACAACTTTGTAGAACATTATGTTGACCTAAAACTGCACATTTTTTAAATAATCACAAAAAACTATTTTTCAAGGCCCGCCATTTAAAAAAAAACACGTATCTCGGCACAGTGACCAGATAGAAGGTTGATGTCTTCAGCAAAGTTATTTGTATTAAAATTATCTACAACTTTGCCCAAAACACTAACTCTCTATCTCGTCATTTGAAAAAGTTCAAGTTTGCAGCGCCACCTGTGGTGAAGTTGCGAACTAAGATTTATCACCTTTAAATGCGCTATATTTTTTGAAAATTTTCATCTGAAGACATCAAAATGTTAAGAACACGTTTTTACGAGTTATTGTAAAAAGTTCGTGTTTTTGGCGTTTCGTCCCACTCACTCGCCACCACATGAAAGATAAATTATTTTCTTGCAACACTTACACGAGTCGATCGTTTGTTTTCTCACTGTTTTGATTCTCTCTCGCTTGCACTGATGTGATTTAGATGATGTATAAGTGAGCGTGTATTAAACGTGAAAAACGTCCATGGTTGCCAATAAGCATACATAAATCGATTGTAGTTATGACAGATATGTTGAAACACCGAAACATCTTCCGACACCCCGAAACACGCTCCGACACACTGAAACACAAACACAACGTGCCAGAGTGACTAACCCCCTGGGGAATCCGGACTGCAGTGATTTGCTGATGCATCTGTACCCACCGCTGCCACTTCGCGTAGACGTCTGCATTAGCGGCTTCCAGTTCTGCTATCGTAGCCTGATGCGCGTAGGCTTTCGCTTCGTATTTGCTTACAAGTCGGCGGAGATTCTTTTTCAGTCCCTGGTCGCGTTCCATTCTGCGTTGTAGCCACTCAAGTCTACGCACTACCATGGGGTAACTGTCTGGGAATCATCCTTCCAAATCAGTCCAGTTTCAAAGCGATTTCCTACTCGTCGCGTAGTAGCTTCCGCGATCGTTAAGGCTCACTCTTCATCTCCTGTCAGCGGAATTTCTGCCGGCCCCGCACCAGCTCCATCAATGCCGAAGAAATCCTTCATCAGCGCTGCGTCACATGCACAGTCACAGACGAGAAAGCTGTAGGATGCTTGATTGCTGCTTCCTCGAGGACCGTAGACGCATCAACCAAGTCTAGATTTTACCGCCACCGTTGCTGATCCATCGCCTTCCCGTACTTTCAGTGGCACTGCCAACCGTAGATGAGTATTTTGGGCACCGCTTTCTCGTTGCTTTCTTATCAGGATGCCTTCCAGGTGCTGGTACTGCCTTTCCGCTTCTTCCATTTGGAAATATTACGCAGGAAGTACGAGATTGCAAACGGTTCTGGCGTTCGTCAATGTGGTTCGTATTCTCTTTTAAACGCACGAGGTTTTTCTAGTCCGGCAGAACGGTAGTGGAGTACCCTTCACGCCTAGCGAAGCGACCAAATCGCTTTCCACCAGCGCACAGTGGGCATAATCGTAGCTGTAATCGGACTTATTTCAAATCCGCTGGTATTTGTGCATGAACTGATGTTTTCCTATAGGAAAAAACGCCAATAATTTCATCCTGTGCAGAGCATTGGAAGTGGCTCATTTTGCCCCATTTCACCCTAATTCGGTGTGTTCGTTCAGTTTTTACTCCGATAACTACAATTGTCGGTGTAGTTTTGGCTTGAAAAGGCACATATCTTATGTGAAAAACTCTCAGGAATCGAATGGTGCCGGTTTCATGCTGTGCCGGGGTCGAGAAATGGTCTATTTCGCCCCATTTTACCCTAAAAATGTTTTTTTTTTTAATTTTTACTCCGATAACTACAATTGCTGCTATAGTTTTTGCTTGAAAAGGAACATATCTTATGTGAAAAACTCTCAGAAATCGAATGGTGCCGGTTTTATGCTGTGCAGAGGTCGAGAAATAGTTTATTTCGCCCCATTTTACCCTAAAAGTGTTTTTTTTTTTTTTCATTTTTTACTCCGATAATTCAAATCACCGCGGCTGTAGTTTTCGCTCGAAAGGGAACATATCTTACGTAGAAAACACTGCAGTGTACTGGGAAATCAAATGGTGCCAGCTTAGGTTTTTATAAATTCTTTGTTATTTGTTGTGTTGGGTCGGTTTTGGGATAAATTTTTTAACTTTGTTTCGTTTTGTGTTGCTTCCATGTGAGCCATTTTCAGATCAGACCACCTACCACATGTGTATAATGTCCGTCAAATTGTACTTTTAAGTATTGCCATTACTGGTACACCTACCCTATATACGTATGTTTCCACTCAGAACCCCTACCTAGAATGTTTGATTTAGCCAGTCGTTTTTTCTCTCCCCTAAAAACTCCTTGCCATGCGTGTTTACCCAGCTGGTAATCCTGTTTCACCCAATTTTGTCACATCTTTAGACACAGTTGACTCACAGCCTACACCTCTCGCTATCAGAAGCTGCACTACTCGCTGCTTCTTGCGATTAGAGTTTAAGTAAATTTTAAATCTCACTATTCAACATTTTGAAAAGAAAAATTTTGCTACACATTCGAACTTCAATTGTTGATGAAAAACTCAGTATGACAGTTGTTTATGAAAATTCACTTGGAGAACAAAGAAAATAGGTTACTTTGATATGATTTTCATCCGCAACATCCGCAACTGCTGCTGTGAAATTCCAAGTGTTTGTTAAATTTTTAACTGGAGTTCAATTTTAAAACCTAATGCAAGAGGGTGGTGGGGAACGGCAGTGTTGGGGGGGGTTTGTGCTTTTTGGTTGGTGACCCTTCGTTTGGTTCGGACGTTGTTGGTTATTTCTTTTTGAGGAAGGTTAAGGGATTTTAATTTTGGAAGAAAGCGGGGATAGATATCTAGGAAGAAAAGAGATGGATCACTTTTGTTGTGGTACTGAAGTAATTGCGAAAGTTCTCGAGCGTGCGGAATTTACCGTAACGAAGGACTGACGGTCGGTCGAATAAGAGAGAATCCACTCAACGAACCAGATTGGGAATCCTACAGCCTTTAGCTTTTCGGCTGCGTACAGGTGTGGTACTGTGGCGAAAGCTAATGCAACAGAGAAGCGATAGTTTTCAAGAGTTCCACGATAGTTTTCAACAAGGTTCCGATTTCCTGCTTTATGGATTGGCACAATTGACACAGTCTTCCAAATTCCAGGGAACTTTTTCTCTCTCTTAAAGAACGGTTAAATATGCTGCATATCGGAGAAGCAAGAGAGCGTGAGCAAAACTAGAGAAGAGACGGAGGAATTCCATCTACACCAGGGCCTTTTGAAACATCAAGGTAGTTCAAGGCTTTAATGACGTCATCCGGCAAGAAACAAAGCGCATGGAAAGTTCATATTGAACTTCCGTATGTTGTCGAAGCTGTTTGGGTGCAGAGGTGGCGCCTTTGTGCTATAAACTGATTGGAAGAAGCACGCAAACAAGTTCGCAGCATCGACAGGGGTGCTAGCGGCGACCCCGTGGAATTCAACTGTGTTAAGAATACTATTACAAGAACGCTGTGACTTCACGACAACTTCCAAAATGCCGCTGGGTTTTTATTCAGGTTCGCTTGCAATTTCTGGACGTGTTCCTCATAACTGGACTTCAGTAGTACGTTGTACCTTGTTTCGATTAAACGGAGATTATTTTTAGTTTCGTTGGTTCTGGCAATGAGATGTCGTTTTCGCGACTTGCGTAACGTTGAATTCCACCAGTGTTGCACAGAAGTTGGCCTTGTAATCCGCCGTCGGAGAGGAACTCGCGCATAGAGAGTTTCATACAGTTTGTCGTAAAATTGGTCAGAAATAGCATCGACGGAATCACCCTCTAAAGTCTGTTGCCAATTAATAGTAGCCAATACATTATTCATGAAGTCGAAATCGCAGAGCCTGAAGTTCAATTCAGGTGGATACGAATCATAATCGGGTATAATGGGCGAATTGCAGTGAGCGTCTAGTTTCAAGATGAACGGATTGTGATGCTGATCGATGTCCAAGAGAGGAACAGGAGGCTCAAGTAGGTTGATAGCATCCGGTTCGGTGGTAAAGGCTAAGTCCAAGAGCCTTCTATTTGAATTTACAAGTGAATTAACTTGGACTAGTCCGCTGGTGAGCATCGGTTCCGTAAGTGCCAGTTCCTGCTCCGTAGACGCATTCGATGGTAAATAACCGTTCACATCCTCGTCAAAGTTCCAGTTCAAAAACGGGAGATTGTAGTCGCCCAGTGCCAGGATGATATCGTAAGACGAATCTTTCGGTTTGTAGAGCATCGGTGTGAGACTTGTATAAATCCGGGCTGGAGAGAGGGCGGAGATAGATTCCGATGATGAATAGCGACCGGTGTTCCAGGTTAATGCACACGGTTACTTGCTTCAGATGGTCGCAATCCTCAAGCGTGACAGATTTGCATAAATGGTTAAACTTAACCGCAATAAGTACGCCCCAACCTCTGGAGAGCTGACTGGTGGATTGATTACGATCGCAGCGGAAGATATGATAACCCGTAGATAACTCACAGTCCTGAATGTCCGCTCGAAGCCATGTTTCAGTTAGAACCAGGACGTCGTAATCGCATGATGAAGTAAAAAAGTAAACAAAGCAATGTTACCAGATCCCATTGAACTATTAAGAATAATGCAAATATATGGTGATGTCTTATAATTTCGTTTTGCAGAGTAAGTAAAGGATATAAAAGGGGAACACCTTCGCAAAATGCTTCATTCGCTCGGCAGCCTTGAAGCAGTTTAGAACGGCGATGAGCCAGTATAAAATTGGCCGCTGGCGGTAACAAGTACCCTGGTGGGTGCTCTGGCGAGCAACCATTAGTCAGGTAGCCGATGGTTCTATCGCCTTTGGCTAGCCAACCGTTGCTAGGCAGCCATTGGTTATGCAGTCAGTTAACCAAGCCAGTGGTGAATTTGTAGCTAGCCGGTTGGCGCAGCCACGAGCGAAATAAATGTGATCTAGTTGGCAGCCATCTTTCGGTAAGGCGGTTGAGTGGTATGAACGGTATAAGCCAGCCACCATTATCATCGCTAATGTGTGTAGAAAATGCATTAACTAGCAACATTAGCATGACCAGTTACTGGTAATTCAATTATCTGCTAACAACTGTTGCTAATATGAGGCTAATATTGCTGGTTTATGAATTGTCGCACAATATTAGTAAAGATGTGAATGGACCATGCGACATGTCCAAAGAAAACGTGGACCATTTAAAATCCGTCCTTTTAAGGACGACCAATTTGATTTTCCCAGCTAAAGAGTTTGTTTGGATTGAAATATATCTAACATACCGTTCCAAATTCTTGTCAATTGGAAGCCAGCGGTGGATAAAAACGTTTCAGTTTTCCGTTCGCCACATACCTTAAATCTTTTGTATAATTTCATACACGGCTCGAAAATTTAAACGGTCTCTTTATTATTCCGAATCGCAAATATAAAGCAAGCTTATGCCAAGGGCAGCAGCCAAATAGAAATTTTACAAACGGCGACCGTCGAAATATTGGAACAAATGATTATAACATTCATTACACATTGCTACGTAGTCGTACGTCATTACATTGCTACGTAGTCCTACGTCAGCTTTGCGTTCAACCTCAATGGGCTGTCCCATGTAGTTTTTTTCTCTTCTTGTTTCCTAAATGCAGTAATCCACCATCGCACTTTTTGAGTGGCCCCAAAAGCGTCCTTACTGTTGGTCTTTTTTTTTAACCAGTTTATTTATTTTTACGGCTCAATCACGTGAGCTTTACGGAGCCATAAGCAATGTTTGTGGGTTACACACAAAAAGAAACTATTTTTTCAACAAACTATGGTTCTTCTTCTTTCGTGGGGGCGATATAATGTTTGCATCTTCTTGTTCCTTTGCGATTCTAGCTGACTCTTTATGTTTGCTGATCCCCGTTGACATAAATGCGGCGAACTGTATCAACGCTCGATCACGAGTATTTATCTTCTTCGGTTCATCGTTACGTATTTTGGTATCCACTGGCATCATAGCAGCTTCCTCAATTTCTTCTTCCAGCACCTCTAGCGTTTTTGATTCCTTCTCACCTTCAACATCTGATTCTACGGTGGATGTACCTCCGGTTACTGCAGAACCATACGTTGCCTTCAGTCTACCGGTCTGTTCCCTTTCTTGTCGACGCACTTTCGGCTGACTACGAGCATTCTGCTGGGGACAGGAAGCAATCAGGTGTCCTTCTTCCTTGCAGATGAATGTTTGTTTATTTGTTTATTTGAAGTAGACATCAACAGACCAAGTTAAGATCCTAATGATGTTAAATAGAAAAAATCAACTATAAGAAACGATTTCCTAACCTCTTAAGTGGAGTCAAGACACAAAATAAATAGGTAAAAATAAAATAATTAAAGCTATACACTAGCTTAACTACGTGCGTCAATTGTTCTAAAAACGGTAGAAAATCTCCGACGAAGTGCGTTCCGCGTCAGATGGAAATCGAAAATGGACGCCACACCATTTCAACCCATAGTTAGTGCGGCGAAATGGAAGCCTGAGCATGGAGTTGTGATGCATTGGCCTTGGTTGGACGTTGATGCTAATTTGTTGAAGGATCCTTCCGCAGTCGATTCTTCCTTGTGGCACATCTGCAACAGTTAACGCTCTACAGACATCTCTACGGACCCGCAGAGGCTCCATGTCGACCAACTGACTCCGATTTTCGTAGCTAGGAAGACGAAAAGGGTCGCTCCAAGGAAGTCTACGAAGTGCGAACCGAAGAAAACGGCGTTGAATAGATTCGATTCGCTCAGCGCCATTATCATAGCATGGACTCCAGACCGCTGAACAGTACTCCAGTGTCGAACAAACGAGAGAATAATAGAGCGATTTTAGGCAGGGAATGTCGCTGAAGTTCTTCGCAACATTGAATATAAAACCGAGTGTCCTTGAAGGTTTGTCAACAACATACGATAAATGTTGCGTGTACGTCAGTTTCGAATCCAGCTGAACACCTAGGTCCACAACGCACTGCGTTCGTTCGATGGTCGTACCGAGAAGATGGTAGTTGAACAGAATTGGTTGTTTCTGACGTGAGAAGGTTATCACTGAACACTTAGCGGGGTTGACCACCAACCGATTTAGAGTACACCAATCAGCAAAAGCATCAACCTGCGCTTGGAGGAAATGGCAATTGGCGGTTGAACAAATTCGCATAAAGATTTTCAGGTCACCAGCAAACGACAGGCGGGGCCCTCCGATAACATAGTGCACGTCGTTGAAGTATAAAAGAAATATCAACGGTCCCAGATGGGTACCCTGGGGGATCCCGGGCGTGGGGGAGAAACTCCTTGGGAGGGGGGCACCAGGGAAAATTTTTGGGAGGGCTGTGAAATAAAATATAAAAAAAATTTTAAAATAATATCCACTCTAGTTGTTGAGTTTGGGGTGGTTTGGCTGCCGTTAAATCTGTGTAGATCACGTCCGTTTGGCATCGAGCGATCATACCATCAGTGATGTACGATGTAAGGCACAATAGGTTTGTAGTTGTGGAACACCCGGATGAAAATCCGTGCTGGTTGTCACTTAACAACTCCTTGCAATGTGTAAAAAGTGAGTTCTTAACGACCAGTTCAAAAAGCTTCGATACAGCGCTTAACGATGTGATTCCTCGGTAGTTGTTCACGTCCCGCTTGCTTCCTTTTTTATATACCGGAAACATGTCCGCCATTTTCCAGCAATAAGGAAATGTACCGCTAGAGAGGGACATCTGGAATATCTGACGAAGTGGATACAGAAGACAAGCCATGTTCTGTTTCAGAAAAACCGACGGAACCCCATCGGGTCCGGGCTTAAGCGATGTTTTAAGGTGTAATGCCGCGTTCGAGATTGATTCTGAATCCACATCAACTAGGCTGAGTGTTTGATTTGCCAAGGGAACATTGCGAGCGGCAGCGTGAACAGAATGGCTGGTTAGTCTCTCGTCTTCATAAACACTAGCAAATTTTACCGAGAACAGATCGCAAATTGCCTGTTGAATGCCAGCAGTTTCGCCAATATAGAACATGGATGAGGGTAAGCCTACTTCCTTACGTTGTTGATTAACATAGCTCCAAAAAGATTTCGGATGAGATTTGAGACGCCGTTGAACCCCACTCAGATAAAGTTGAAAATGCGCACGACTGATCCGTTTATATTCGTAGTTGAGCCTGCTATAGTGGCGTTTAAGCGACATGGTGCGGTGTTTCGTGAATCTTTTAAGAGCCGCCCTTTTAATCCGTTTTAGCGAGCGGAGAGCGTTCGTCATCCAAGGGACCCGAGAGTCAGTCTGAACAATCTTTTTTGGGACGTGTCTGTCAATGACATAAGCCAAGCCGTGGGAAAAAATTTGAGCAGCGATGTGAACGTCGGTCGAATCAAGAATGCTCTGCCAATCCAAACTAGATAAAACATCACCAATACTGCGATAGTCGGCTCTACGGAAGTCATATGACACAGTAGCAGGAGTGTCGACGAATTCTCGAGCTACAACGTCCTCGACAGCAACTATTAGAGAAGAATGGTGAGGGACATCCTTAACTAGAGGCACGGGAGCTGTAGAGATGACGGGAGCAATATCTCGGCCACCCACGAAGCAGAGATCTAGAGAGCGATTATTCTCATTCACCACGTTATTAACTTAGGATAGAGTTGCGGTACTGTAGCTGTCCAGAAGCTGAATAGCCCCTGCGTGGAAAGAGGTGCGTTCATGGTCGGGACGGAGGAAGCCGCTGCGAGTTGGAGGCCATGCAATGCCCGCTAGGTTGAAGTCTCCCAAAATAATCATTTCATCGTGAAGGGCAACCGTATTCGAAATAGTAGAAACAGATCGGCAGTGCGCATCAATTAGGTCTAAGTCTCGAGTTAGATCCGGAGGAATGTACACCGCACAAAGGAATAGCATACGGCCTCCAAGCTGAATTGCTACCCAAACTTGTTCTACGGTGATCCAGGAATCGTCTTCAACTGCACTTGCTTTCAACACTAACTGCAACGAGAACACCACCGCCAGTCAATTTCCTACTGTTGTTCATGTTCCGTTCACAGCAGAAAACTTCGTAACCATCTCCAAAAACATAACTAGAAACAGTCCGAGAATCCAGCCATGTCTCGGTTAAGACTATAATGTCGTAGCAATGATCCATGAACGCTAAACGATAATCATCAATAAGGCCGTTCATTCCGCCAACATTCTGGTAATAGATTACAAGGTCCGAATTCCGACGTTCAAGGTTTGTAGCACTGGGAAAGGAAATACCATCAGAGCGGGAAGTGTCCGTTTGTTGACAATACTTGCCGTTACTTGGAATCTGGAAGACCCCGTCTCCCAATTCAACCGCAGGGCCGGGACGGCTGCTGGTCGCTGGCAGGTAGGGCTAATCTGCGTTGAGCGGAATAGGGGCTTCCTCGAGACTAGCGGCAATTGTGCGTTCCGGTATCCTGCTTGCAAACGTTGATCGAAGCTGGCTAGAAGATGAACTGGAAACGACGAACGAATCAGGCAACGAATTGTTCGAATTCACAGAGTACTTGCCTGTAGTAGAAGTTCGGAAGCACCCATTACCCAACTCAAACGCAGGACCGGGACGGCTGTTGATCGCTGGCGGTAGAGGCTCGACTGCGATGAGAGGGATGGGGACTTCCTTAGGGCATGAGGCAAGTGTGCGTCCCGGTGTAGAACAAGGTCGATGAAGGCTATTTTCATTAGTATGATCACTTCGATCAGAAGCAATAGAAATTTTGAAATTGGTGTTGGAGGGTTCGAAACAGTTGGAGGCAGCGCTGGAACACGGCAGCAGATCAGGCAAAGAATTGATACGAACAGAAGCATACTCCACTACCAATCCCGACCGCAGGACCAGAACGACTCTGAAGGCAGGAAACAACGTCATTTTGATCACAGCAAACGCCAAGCGCGACTGAACAGAATACCTCTCGGCCATGAATCCGAATTCAGTGCGACTTCGCGTAGTTTTGGGTCCATTCCGACTATGTATGATATGAAGTTCATACGGCTCGTGTCGAATCCTCTTTTCACTAGCCGAACAACCTTAACCGAATCTTCACTCTGCACGCTCGTTTTGACAAGTTTTTCGATAACATCCGGTTTCGCACTAGGGTGAATGCGAGATAAGTACAGCCAGAACATCTCAACAGGCTCAGGAACGGTAACCGCTTTAGTACCACCAATAAGAGGTCTACTGCATGATACGCCGTCTTCACGACGCCGTTTTAAAGGTGGTTGACGAGAGTGATTTCCAGGATCCATAATTGCCGGAGTAGATGGCCCGTTTTTTTTTTTTTTGAGAGCAGGGCAATTAGCTCACCTTGCTTTACAATTCCTTTCTAATTTCGGCATTTGCGATCTCCTGTTTCTCAGTAACAGATTTGATCACACTACCGAAAGACGAGATTGCTGATTTAAACCTTACACATTTTATCAATTTAACGTTTACTCATCGCACATCCAAAACAAGTTCGGGCTTGAATGGATTACGTTCACGAAGGCTTTGTTCAGCTTTATACTTGCGCATTTCAGATGAATCATCCGGTCACAAAAGGCCATATAAGAAACGAACTCGTCGTCACCTTTGACAGGTTTAGCGCACTTGTCACAAGCTGAACTCATGATAAATTCAATATCAAGATTTTCACGGTGAACTTAACTTCTCACTGATGACTTTTTTTTCCTCCGTGTAGACTAGCCGCTGGAGAAATTATTCACTTAATTACTTTTTCTCTGTTTAGATCGTCAGCGTGTATGCGATGGCGATGGAGTGGATTCTGCAATATGCTTAATTCCAATTGTGAGTGGACATAAAGGAAAGGTTGGGGAGCTGCTATTTCAGAAGCGCTGCAGCGCTCTCATTTTAGTTTAGCCACCCTTCTCCACATCGGTCGTTGCTATAACGGTGATCAATTTAGTTACCCTATTCCGTACCGGTAGAAAGGTACAGAGAGACAAATTTGATAGTCAAGTTTACCATTATTGGGGGTTAGGATGACTATTGCAGTATAGTGACTTTGAACCGACTATGATCATGTTCAAAACGACCATTAAAAACAGTTGATCCAACATTTTCCATAATGCCGTAATAGTCCTCGTTACCATGATCATAGTCAAGAATTCCATGAACGTGGTGAATTCGACAATTTTCTTGGTTATTGTAACCATTATATGCGATAGTCATCCTGATTGTCGGTATAACGATAGAATTTTTCAGAGTAGAAGTAAACATTTTGATGACATTGGTTGTTGTAGAACGTCAACAACATCGTCGTCTTGAAGTGAAAGTAGAAGTTGGTTCATAATCCCTATACTGCAATAGTCATCATAACCCCTAATAATGGTAAAATTGACTATCAAATTCCTCTCTGTGTGACTTTACCAAATACCAACCGCTTCACGCGCTGCTATCGGGCTGCTAAATTTGAGCACCCGACTCTTCCCGAAAGCCTCGCTGCTAGTTTGCTAGCGCGTTTAGCAGCGACCGGTACGGTGGTGAATGATGATAGAGCGCTGCTAAACGGGCTTTTATACCTCACCGTTAATGGTGCTCTAATTGATCGATATTTCACTATTTTCACAACGCAAAATATGCACAAAAACAGGATTTTCACAGCGAACTTTACTACTAACTTAACCTTATTAGACGGTGCACCTCAAAAAATAACGCAAAAAAGCAATTCGTAACATATGTAACATAAGTCCTGGGAAAAATTCAAAAGCATGGTACTTGAAATCAAACAACCGGATTTTAAAATGCTCTTCAGGGTATTTTATTCTATTAATAAATTGTTGAAAAATATATTTACAGTACGCTCAATGGACCATTATCTTCGGTTTTACGGGGTGGGCGGGGAAGTTGTTTAAGGTGGTGGGGGGCGGTTGTTTTTTTTTTTTCTTTCTTCTTCCGCTTAACCAATTGTTGCTCTTGTTAAGGCCTGAATACACACACGGCATAGTGATGCCTTCTTGGCGAAATTTGTCAGTACCTTCTTGATACCTTCAAGTGGCCCTTCTAGCACGTACCGCCTTCCTGCCGTCTACACGGAAGGTACAATCACGCCGTGTTAAGCTCCGCCGTCTGCACGCCTTCTTGTTGTCACGCAGTCCAATTTTTGGTTTGCGTTTACACGGAAGGTGGGAGATGTCAATACAAGAAGGCATGCAGAAGGCGTGATCGACAAATGTCAGTTTCAGATGTTACTTTGTTTACTTTCTGGCAAGAGTGATTACAAGCGTTTCGATTTTTGTCTTCAATAAATCTAATAATTCGACAAAGACTTTTCATTAGGACCTAACTGCCAAAAGTAAGCAATAGCTTTTTCCGCGAATTTCTCGTGATTGAAAAACTCGCCCAATCAATCCACCACGGTCATTTTGAAGAGGAAAAGTTCACCTATCCGATAGAATTGGAATTGGCTTACATGAGTAGCCTTTATGCCACTAGAAATTTACGGAAGAAGCCGTAGTTTACGTTTGTCAGTTAGGCCATAATGAATAATCTTTGTGAAAGGGAGAAGATTGATGTGTTCGATACAATACAATACAATACAACAATACAATACAAAACAATAAAATAACATTAACATCCATTTCCGACCATGAATCTAATTGTTCGTGAATCATATGAATGTAATATGCATATTGTCATTACAATAGATTTACTATTCACTCCATATGGTAGGATTTTCAACAATTGTGAAACAATACAATTAACTGTAATTGACTCAAATATATATTTGAATATATGGTTTGGATGATTGCATCAACCTGTTCTTCCTAATATTCATAACTTTTATATGTGCGCATCGTCACGTCGTTATAGGAAACGAAGCGAGTGTTAAAGAACAAGTTGATTTGTGCTGCCATGCCTGTCGTGCCTTAGCATTGATCGATTTGTTTTGATGGGCCATATTTAGACAAAGATTTTACATTATGGCCTAACTGACAAACGTAAACAATAGCTTTTTCCGTAAATTTCCCCTTATTCAAAATCTTTCAATTCTATAAACTTATTCTTCGAAATGGCTGTAGTAGATTATTGAGGCAAGTTTCCAGAGTCGAAAAAATTCAAGGAAGAAGCCATTGTTTACGTTTATCAGTTAGGCCCTAATGAAAAATCAGATGTCCAAAATTGTCAAAATTATGTGAACTATGGTGCACCACTATGATATATAATGTTTCGGATACCGATGGCAGCATGATCGCTTCAGCAAGCGTTTTGCAGGCTTTTCATCTTCTGGGGTTGCCCGGATCTCGTCTCGCAATATCTCTGCCACAGTTTTGATTGTTTGCATTTTCAGATGATCGTCAACCAAGTTATTGAAATGATTGAAATCCATCTGAGACGAAAATTGCATAAAAATCAATTGAAAAAAAAATATATATATAGGGTGTTAGGTTCCTTAGTGCGAATATTTTCAGTGGCGATAGTAGATAATATTTGAAGAAAAAAAATTGTTCTACGCATATGGTCAAATTTCAAAGTTTACGGAGTTATTTAATGAATGTTTAATGTTTCGGTACATGTTAGTCATAAATTATCCACAACATGTCGTATTCATAACAAAATTACAAAAAAAACTAAGCAAGCTAGATAGTTTATTTCAAAGAGAGAGTTGTAGAACACTTTTAAAGCCATGTTTTTGTTTAATTAACCACTACGTACGTACGTACGTGTTTCATTCATGAACATGAACATGAAACATGAAAAAACCCTTGAAAAAAGATATGTTTAAAACATGTTTACCCCTGAAAAGACATTAAATGATAATTAGTAGCGTTTATGTAGGAAATTTTCTTAGCTTTAAAATGGAGGAATCGAATCTGGATAAGTAACATAATGTTTGTGTTACGGCCAATTTATGATTAACATGTACTTTAAAAGCTCAAGAACTCCGTAAACTTTGAGATTTGACCATATGCGTAGAACTTTTTTTTTCTTCAAATATAATCTCTTATCGCCCATGAAAATATTTGCACTAAGGAACCGAACACCATGTATATTGCTCTACATCCACAACCATTTTTATCATAATAAATTAAAATGCAAAATAAAATCCGATAAACACCAAAATCCTCTGTCACAATTCAAACAATTTGACACAAGAAGGCATGAAGCGATTCAAGACGGCGTTGTCAGCACCTCCGGCAATAGAAGGTGTAAAAACGGCGTCAAAAAATATATTACGCCTTCTGAACGGTGTGATGCGTTTACACGGAAGGCGGTCTTGCGAGTCAGAGAAGGCGTGAAGTAACTACCTTCTTGGTTAGAAGGCGATGTAGGACGATGAAGGATAGACGGTATCCCAACGGAAGGTGCGATTACGCCTTCTATTTTGTATGAAGAAGGCATCACGATGCCGTGTGTGTATTCAGGCCGTTATTTAGGTAAAAATGAAGGGAGGTCAATTGGACGAGTCTGAGTCACGTTATGTGGATTGTCCTTTTTCGGTACAAATGGTATGTTTTGCTCAGTCCCTTGCGCTGAACTGGCCGGCTTGACGTGCCGCAAGGGCTCAGTAGGGATCAAGACCCGAAGCTAAGAGTCAGTTCCATTGTGGTTATATCACATTTATTAGCAGAGCAGCACATCGAAATTTTAGGTTCATTATTCTTTATATGCTATACAATTTCAGATCATCCATGGATATCCCAAGTTTTGTAAAATAATTTAAAATCAATTTTTTTTTCTGGTGGCCATGATACATTTTCTAAGCTTTCAGGTTCATGGTAGATGTGCGGATCCGTATACAATTGCAGCAGGACCACAATCTGCAGACACGTAAATACAAATGAAATTATTATCGTTTTATATTATAACATCCATTCACTACATTTTGTATGCTTTTTTATAAGTCATTTTCAGCTTCACATTTATGCATCCTTGTCAGTTATAGCTCATCTAACCTACGTTATGTATTTGAAAAGATAGGAAGGTTTTGATTGTTTTTTTTTAGAAAGGATCATATTCGAAAAAATCTACTTAAAACAGCACTTTCCTTCTTCATCAGAAATATATATTAATTCAAAACCTAACAGTTTACAATCATTCATTTCCTATTTCACAGACATGAGGAATCATTTATGGGTGTACAAGAGCTATAGAAAAATTCAATTTCGTAATTTTTTATTTTAGTTTTATTAAGATTCAGTTTTTAGATTCATACTCATCTGAAATTTATTTCGCCTTATTATTAGCTGTCTTCAGTTTTTCTAATATTATTATGACATTAATACACATCTAATTTTTATTTTCAGTAACATACCAGTAGATGTCATATATGTCTTGTACCTACGCTTATTATGTTCTCTGACTATTATTGTGAAAACAAATTCTAATCTTAGTAGATCTTATTTCAATAGAAACTGCAACAGTCTTTCGATGAGTGGATGGTCAGATTAGTTACGGATATATGTATTCTACTATAGTTGACTGGCTTGCTGGTATTATTATTTTATATTTTAACGTCAGTTTATTATTTTATGTTATGATATTAAATGATGTGACATAATTGCATTTAAATTCATTTAATTAAAATCGCTATTTCCGATGAGACTCACTACATAAATTATTGCAAGGAAACGGAACAGCACATCGAAATTTTAGGTTTACTATTCTATTGCTATATAATTTCAGATTATCCATGGATATTCCAAGTTTGATGAGATAATTTTAAATCATTTTTTTTTCTCGCAGCTACATTGTCTAAACTTTCAGGTCCACAACTGGAATTGTTATTTTCATTCTTATATTCATTCACTATATTATTTGTCATTATAATATTCATTCGCTATATTTATTATAATTATAATATTAATTCACTATATTTTATACATTACTATATGACATTAAATATATATTGGGAAGGGAGGGAGCATCAGGGTATCACTCAAGCTGGAATTGGACAATGGAGTGGTATGACAACCGGCGTCTAGGAGGGAACAAACAGTATCATTTTCTTTATCCTACCGATTCGATTGTGGTGCTGTGAATTCTACTCCAACAATTTCAGTGAGAGTGACGCGCCCTTCTTAACAAGCCATTCCGTAGAAAGCTTAATGAGTATTGCGAATTGGGTTATTCGATTTGTTGCATCGTATCGTTGGAAGGAGAATCTCATGTTCCCGCGGGTTTCGCGTAAGTGTCTCTGCTTACGGGTCCGCCCCACCGTTTTTGGCCCTTCATACAGCGTTACTGTGAATGCAAACCGGTAACTCAATTTGATCTTGCTATTAAGTGGAGCTGCATACATGACAAGGTCTTAGAAGGGATGGTGGCTACCTTACATACATACATACAAATGGTATGTTTTGCTCAGTTAGCCAATTTAATGTTTTTTCGGGGTAATGACAGCTAGAAGATGCCGGCAAAAAATTTCGTCGTCGGCGGGGTATTTGTTGGTGGATTGCTTCAATTTCGGTAGGCAATGGGTGGTTATTAATGTGGAATTAATAGTTTGGGGCTTGTTTGGTGGGTGGAAGGACAGGGGGCAACCCTTCGGTGATGTGGATGCCCGCTCTACCAACTTTCTTTTTTTTGGGTGTTTTTTTTTTTTTGGTTTTTTTTTTTTTTTTTGTTGGTAGTATTGTAGTCAAGTGGCGGGGAGAGAAAGTGAAGAATCATTATTCATATATATTTTTTACTTTTGATATGCGCATGGTGGGGGAGGCGGGGCACGTTTTATTTTTGTTTTTTTTTCGTTGTTGTGGTGTGTATGTTGTGGGGTGCGGTGTTTGTTAGGTTATATTTTGTTTTTTTTTTTTAAAATCGGATGTTTTGTTTTATTTGTAATCTTATTTTTCTGTTTTGTTTGTTGGTTGGTTTGTCTTGTTTTTTTTTTTTGGTTTTTGTTTTTTTTTTGTTTTGGTTTTGCTGTGTTTTGTTTTGTCTTTTTTTTTTTTTTTTTTTTTTCCATTCTTTAAAATCCTGCAAATTTTTTAAATGTTGATTTTGATATTGGCTCGTCTTTGAACACGCTCAAAATTTCACTTGTACTAAGCCGTCCAAAAAGGTTGGCGACTTGTGCTCGTAAATCCAGCTTGTACGACATTTTTAATGGAAACTACTGCGCAATTTGAGTTTGACAGTTCAGTAGGAACACAGATGAACGTGACAAGTACATTGGTTGACATCTGTGTGTTTATTAATGCTGTCAAATAAACGCCTGAAAGTATTCCCAGGACTTATGTTACACATGTTACGCGAGAAATTCTTCGATCGAGACAGTGCAAAATAAACAATTTTCGATTGAATTTAACACATACAGTGACCGGCAAAAATAAAGATCCACCTTTGATCAATGTATTATTGTTGAGAAAAAAACACGTATTTTTTAAAAAGTAGGGTATTTCAATACATGTTTCTGAAAAATAAACATAGACGAACCATTTCAGTACAAAAATAACGATCACTTTTATTCCTTGCATAAAATAAAAAACAAAATTATTGGAGTTTAGTAAAATACGTATGACATAAAAAAAGATCCACTTCATGTATGAATAAAAAAAATAATCGAAAGAGTTGGAATCAACTCTTCAATAGTCAATATGACCTCCCTTCGCTTCAATGATGGACTGCAATCGTTTCGGGATGCTTTCGACTAGGACTTTCTGAGGTGTTGTGGATCCAACTCATTCCAGGCTTGCTCCAGTGCCGCAAAATATGTGTTTTTGTTGTTTCTGGGGTTTTGTTTTGCTCTGAGGTGTTGAATTGGGTTTATATTTGGGGTGGGGGGAGGCCTCGGGAGGGGGGTAAGGGGACGGGGGCGGAAAAAGGGTGGGGTGGCGTGTGGCTTTTGTGTTTGGTGGTGTGGGTGTTGGGTTGGTTTTTTTCGTAAAAATTTTTTTTCCACTTTTTTTCATTCTTTTTTTCATTATTTTTTTTTATATTTCTCATTATCCTTATATTCTTATTTAATCCTAATATCTCAAACCCAACCCCAAAACCCAACCCCAAAAACAGAAAGTTGCTGCGTGGGTAGCAAAAAGAAAACTGAAGACAATATTGTATCGGTTCCGATTTGCAAGAGCGAAATTGATCATCGGTTTTGGCTCTACATTTCAAAAATTTGTCCGGAGGTCACAGTCGAAGCAGTATGTGCGATGACGAAAGCCAACCTTAATATCGACATCGATCCAACCGTGGTGAAGCTGGTACCGAAGGGCAAAACTATTGAATCGCTTTCCTTCGTCTCCTTCAAAATTGGCCTTGATCCTTCACTTAAACGTAAAGCACTGGATCCCGAAACATGGCCTGAAGGACTTCTATTTCGAGAATTTGAAGACTACGGATCCTCAAAATTTCGGCACCCGCTGATGAAGAACTTGCAAGCAACACCCTCACCTCTTCATCAAACTCAATCATCCGTCACTCCCATCATGGACCTGTGCTGAAGTGGTCCACTCCAGTTCGCAACAACTTTAATTTTTTGGATGCTCCATTGCCAGTTTTTATTTCAACACCGGGATGCACGCCTGGAAGCCTTACGGAAGCCCCTTATCCTCTCGTCACAGTCGAGTCACTCCCGCCAGCGTTCTACAGCCATCCCGGGCCTGTGTATGAGTTTGGAGAAGGGGTCTTCCAACTAGTTTTAACAGGCAAGTATGCATGCAATGAGAACTCCTTCCTCCCGGTAACGTTTGTCGCTTCCAGCAACCCAACACCAGCCATTCTCTGTTCGAACTCTCAACGCTCGTCGCACGGTTTGAGGGTTTTCAATGTACCATTTTCTTCGAGCAAGCCCTCAACAGACGTCACAACACCGGGATGCACGCCTGCAAGTCTCATGGAAGCCCCAAATCCCCTCGTCACAGTCGAGCCACTCCTGCCAGCGACCTGCAGCCATCCCGGCCCTGTGTATGAGTTTGGAGAAGGGGTCTTCCAAATCGTCAACGCAGGCAAGTACGCACATGTTAGGAGTTTTTCTCCCTCAGTAATGTCCACCGCTTCTAGTCGCCACATTCTAACCGAACTTCACTCCGAGAACGAAGCTATCGAAATTGTTGAACCATCTATCACGGAAGCGAATACACCTAACATCGCCTCACCTAGCATGCCAACAAATCGTCAGGCATCCGATGCGCCTATCGTGGAGAAATGTGCTCCCGATCGCACTCTTTCCGCGTACTACCAGAATGTCAGGGGCTTGCGCACAAAAATCCCTCAGCTACGTTTGGCACTATCTAGCTGTGATTATGTCGTGCTTATCTTCACGGAAACATGGCTCCGGGCAGATATTGACAGCAGAGAAATTTCGTCCGATTACGTTTTCTTCCGTTGTGATCGTAATGCATTGACGAGTCAGCATTTGCGGGGTGGTGGTGTGCTAATTGCGGTTAAAAGCTCACTGAAATGCAATTCTGTTTCGATGCTTAACTGCAATGAACTCGAACAAATCGCAGTTTGCATAAAGTTGAATTCTCGTTCGCTTTATATAGTTGCTATCTATCTCCCACCTAATTCGAATACCGAGTTATATACTGCTCATGCCAGTGCGGTACAACTTGTTGCAGATCGTTTGACCGAGAATGACATTATTTTGTCTGTCGGCGACTTTAATCTTCCTAACTTGCGATGGCATCTCGATAAGGACATTAATGGATACATTCCTTCGAACGTCTCCACTGATACTGAGCTGGACTTTACAGAAGCAATGTTTACGAATGGCTTGAGGCAGATTAATAGTTTCGTCAATGCAAATGAAAAACTTTTGGACCTGGTATTTACCAATTTCCCGGAATATCTTGACTTAATTGCACCATCGTCTCCTCTGTTGCCTATTGATAATCACCACGCACCAGTAGTTTTACTGCTTGACGATAGCGACGCGCCAACATCACTTGACAACCAAAATCAATGTTTTAAGTTTGACTATTCCGCATGCGATTTTGACTTGGTAAACTCCATTCTAGTGAACATTGATTGGGAACGATTATTAAACGACGGTGCCGTGGACCAGATGCTATCAGCCTTTTATGGATCACTCTATGATGTTATCAATCGCCATGTTCCTCGAAAAAAACCTGCTTCGATTTCAGTTTTCAACCAACCGTGGTGGACTCCCGATCTGCGTAGCCGGCGCAACAATCTTCGTAAGATGCGTAATCGATATTTCATTACGAAAAATGAGTCCGACAGAGCTAGACTTCGCGAGCTTGAATCGGAGTATAAAGCCCTCCTTTCGGCAACGCATGAAAGCTACTTGCTCAGGATTCAGACAACCGTCAAACAAAACCCCTCTCGCTTCTGGGAGTACATCAAGCAGCGCAAAGCTAGTCACGGCGTTCCTGGCTCTGTCAACTTCAATGGAACTACTTCTCAATCTAGCTCAGAAGCAGCCAATCTCTTTGCCACATTCTTCGAAAGCGTGTTTAGTAAAGCTTCTCCTGTTCAACGTCGGAACCCCTTTGAACAGATACCGTCCTATGACATTAGTTTGGCATGCATACAGTTTTCTACGAATGATGTTCGGAAAGCCCTTGAAGACCTCGACTCAACGAAAGGACCCGGAACAGATAGCCTGCCTCCTGTATTTTTGAAGAATTGCGCCACTACTCTTGCAATGCCCATCGCTGCAGTTTTCAACCGCTCACTCAAGGACAGAACATTCCCAATTGCATGGAAAACGGCGTCCATAGTACCGATCCATAAGTCCGGAAGTTACACTTGTGTCGAAAATTATCGTGGAGTATCCATACTTTGCACTCTCAGTAAGGTTTTCGAAAAGCTAATCTACTCAGTATTATACAGAGCTGTTGCACCGATCATCTCCGTTGCTCAACATGGCTTTGTGAAGCACCGTTCTACAACATCGAACCTAATGTGCTACGTTTCAGCGATATCACGTGAACTGGAGTCAAAGCGACAAGTGGATTCGGTTTATATCGACTTTGCGAAAGCGTTTGATGCAGTACCGCACAATCTCATCATTGGAAAAATGAGCCACCTAGGCTTTCCAACATGGATCACTGAATGGCTCTACTCGTACCTGTCTAATCGAAATGCTTTCGTAACTGTGAATTCAGTGCGTTCCAGGACATTCAACATACCATCTGGAGTGCCCCAGGGCAGTGTTCTCGGCCCTCTTATTTTCATTATTTATGTGAATGACTTGTGTGAACTGCTTTCATCGTCCAAACTTTCATTCGCCGATGATCTGAAATTTTTCCGCGTGATTATCTCTCCCGCCGATTGTGTCGAAGTTCAGGAGGATATAAACCGCTTGCTAGTCTGGTGCGGTGACAACGGCATGCGCGCAAACAATAAAAAGTGCAAAATAATAACTTACACCCGCTGCAACAACGTCATTCTGCACCAGTATTATATGGGATCGGATTCTCTGGAACGTGTAAGTTCTATCTGTGATCTGGGTGTTACGATTGATTCGAAGCTGAGGTTCAATGAGCACATGAGCATCGTTGTTGCCAAAGCATACACTGTGCTTGGTTTCATTCGTCGTCATGCTTCAGGCTTCAATGACGTTTATTGCCTTAAGACGCTTTTTTGCTCGCTAGTTCGCAGCATCTTAGAATACGCCTCACCGGTGTGGTCTCCATCTTACGTCACGCATACTCTTGCAATTGAGCGGGTTCAGAAAAGTTTCATGAGGTTTGCCTTGCGTCGGCTCCCATGGAATGATCCAGTCAACCTTCCCGCTTATCCCGACCGTTGCAAGCTGATTGATTTGGAAACCCTCTCAGCCAGGCGTATTAAACTGCAACGGCTGTTCATCTACGACCTTATAATGGGCCATGTGGATTGTCCCGAACTCCTAGAACTGATTCCGTGGAACACTCCTCCTCGTCGGTTCCGAAACTCCCCATTACTGGCAATTCCGTTTCACAGAACGAACTTCGGATTCAATCATTGTTTTAACTTGTGTTTGCGATCTTTTAATGATGTATGTGACGAGTTTGATTTTATTTTGTCTAAAAATGTGTTCAGTGCTAGAATTAGAGGTTTAGATTAAGTTATTCTAAGTAATCAGTCTGTACGACATAGTCGAAGATGGTGTACAATAAATAAATAAAATAAATTATTGGGGAGAAAAGGGGAAGAGAAAAGGGGGGGGTGAGGAGTTTTTTTTTTTTTGTGGTTTTTTATTTTTTTTTTTTTGAAATGAATATGTATATTCCAACTTTTACGGTAAGCCTCATGAATGATACCCAAATATGTACAGTACGGGTAAGAAATTTGCTATTGATACGAAGTTGTAAAGATATCTATGCCTGATTAGTATACGGCTCGATGGATCTTTTTTTTCGCCGGTCACTGTATACACCAAAAAAGCATTTATCCTTGTTCCTTTGGTAATATATATTTCCCTTCCGGCTGGCAATTTGCAGCGATGACGGGATTTCCTGCTTCACATCCATGTACGCGCCGCGCAAACCAGTGTAGGCGGGTATTCCCAGCTCCGCCAGAAACTTTTTTCGCACGATGCGTTTTATTAGTCCGTACTTTGATAACACCGTAACAATATCCTGGTCGGGAACCTCCGGTGAGAGATCGTATACATATTCGCACGTAGCAGATATGATCCTGGGCATGCGACATGGCATGCACTTTGACCTTTTTTTTCCATTCCCATAATGGAATATCAGTTCGTCCGAGTTGACAGTCAGCGCGTGCAACATCGACCGCTCAGATTTGAACTTGACGAGAAAGGACTTTTCATCTGCTACCCTATACGCAGCTTCAATTTCATCAAGCTCCGCATACAAGCCTTTCAGGAAATTTGCAACTTCGCCTAAGGCTGGTTTATCCGCTCCATTGCCGAAGGTAAACCGCACAGTATTTTTCAACTCGCACATTTCTGCTACCACAAAAGCGACCGGGTTGATGAAAAAAAAAACAATGCAAATTGATTACAATGCCGTAAAGCAGAAAGTTATCGCAAACAAAACTATCAACCGTCCCAATCGAAAGCAAAAAGAGAACTCTTACTGTTGATCTTAAAACCAACAAAGTGAAAAATAATCTGAAAATTTTAATTGTAATTTCTCAGTCTGTTCTCAGTTTCCTGGCAGACCACTGCCCGCCCATCTGCGTTTGGACTAGGTGAGAACCTACCAAGTCCGGGAACATACACCGGGATCTTTCACAAGCAGGCGCCGGTTATTAACTATCCAGTCCCACAAGTATAAGTTACATTATAATCGATGAGAAAATCTGGATAATTTTCTATGGGGTATTCACAAACATTAAATCAAATTATTTCTGACATTGAAGGTACAAGGCAACGAAAAATGCGTTGTCATGTTACAAGAACGATGGTAGGGGAAAAAACTCAACCATCTAGGTGCCAGGAACTGGTTGCAAAAGAATAAATAACGACAAACACGAAAAAGCAATATCGTCAGCAACGACGGTCAACGGCGTCGAGGAGCAACACCGGAAGTATTGTATCAAGTTTCCAATTTGGATGTTACCAGTGTACAGCTGAATACACAATAATGGATTCTCTGCCCAGCCTTAAATAAACAACCGCGTTTTATTTAATCCCAATTGATTTTTGTTGAAACCAAAAACCCCTAAACTTAATCATCATTACATATAGCCACATAGTTGAAAGCTATCCACTAAATCGCACCAAATCAAATGCCACCATCGTTGTACTCTATTTGCCTAGCAAAATGTGAACAGACGACCCTAATGAGCATCAACACACGTGTGTTTCGTACAACCGATGGGGTGTCTGTGTTTACCTTGCTACCAACCAACCTAGGTGCTGAATAAAATAACTGCTTTGCTGGGCTTCACGATGAGCGATCAAAATTGCGACAGTAAATTCAACCACTCGTTGTTTGTTGGTAAATATTTATGAATTTATGAGTGTTGTACAACAATACCGGTAGGTTTACTAGTTTTACGCTCTTGTTTCGAATCAAAATCATTAGGGACAGGGCTCTGCTTTGATGGTAAACCTCTGATAAGAAAAACAGTTACGGCGATTTAATATGTTTAGCAATTTATAACTGGAAGGAGAAATCACCAGGTCGTTCAAGTTAGCATTCTACATCATGATGGAGTCTTGGTTCCGGATTCAACTCCTTTAACAAATTTCGTTTATTCACCAAAAAAATCTCTGATATTTCTACTGTATGGTTATCAAGCTCCAATTGCAAACGCCACACTGACTTCTGACTAGGTCATCACGTGTGTTACAGCATTACACGCGCCGGCCATCGCTATTCGATGTTACCATTTTTAAGGTGAACTTTTGCCCGAGCAGCTTGGCGGATAAACTCTTAATTGGTCACTAACCAACTAACCGAGTTTTCTCGTTGATGGAACTCTTTCGTAAGTTACAGCGCAGGAAAGCTAATAATAACGATAATGCTTCCATCTATAGATGGACACAGTGGGCGCGGAACGGTATCTTCGGATGTGCGAGCAGCATAATAAATTATAAAATCGTTTTTAGATAGGTGCGTTCAATGAAGTGCAAAATTCAATGAACGCAGAACCGACGTAGACTGCCTGACTTCACACAACACGACGGAGGGTAATTAACCCCCTGTTGTATATGGTCTTCTGTGTGTGAATGAAACACA
>JAHHFK020003014.1:0-22348 GCA_024533555.2 Aedes koreicus
ATTTGATTTTCCGTCCAACTGCGCTGCATGCTCTCGCTAGTAAAAAAAATTACCTTAAACAAACGATATCACAAATCCTCCAAACAATTATTTAATGGTTTATATGATACTCCAAAAAGGTCGTTAAGAAAAATAACCATACGAAATTTAATCGTGTAAGTTTTCATCGCAGGTGAAAATTTAATATTTTACTTAAAATAACCTGAAAATTGTAGAGCATTAACATTTATAGATTTCTTTTAGACTGAGAAAGGTCTATAAATGTAAATTTACGCTTTTCTAATGTTTCTTAACAGTTTATTCAAATGAATATTATTGAAATTATTACAAAAGAAATGTACACACTTAAATTCGATTTCGCTGTTCGGTAAATCAATTGACGAATTATTTCGGTAAACATAAAATATTACCGATTTTTCGGTAAACATAAATAATGTTACCGTAATTTTGTAACACTTTACTGAACGATCGGTTATGGTGTATTTTATTTACCGTATTCGGTAAATAAAAAATACAATTCATACGGTAAACACAAACAATTACTGAATACGGTAAGCACTTTACCGATCAAAACGTAAAATGAACTCTGAATTACCGAAGCCCGGTAAAGAATTATTAACTGTCAAGATGTTGGCCATTTTCTATGAAGTTTCCTGGTTTCTGTGATCGGTTGTGTTCCAGAAGGTGGTTTGGAAAGTCTTTATTAAAAAGTTTTCATCTCGTGGCCAAAACCCGAAATCAACGGTGATGGAGCAGGTATACCAGCAGCTGCAGGAGCAGGATACTCGACTCATCGAGATTTTCCGTAAGATTTCATCCAACTATTGTTACCCCTAATTATTTACAGGTTTCTCCGGTGTTGATATGTCTTAATGCACCGCCATATCAACCATCAGTATTAATTATCATATTAATCATAGTACGTAATTTGAAGTAAAGTTCATGAATCCGATTCATGTTTGAATAAATAAGAAAATAAACAAATAACAACAAATAAAGTATTGTGTGATAAAATAATAACATCCGAATATTTTGGGGTTGAACGATAAAAACAAAACAAAAATACCGAAACGGTTCGGTACCAGACTTCACAAATTACCGAACTGTACGGTAGTTTTTGTCAGATTATCAAATCTCTCGTTACCGAACTGTACGGTATTTTTTGACAGTTCGTCAAAAAAATCGAGTACCGAACGTTCGGTAATTGATTTTATTACCGAACGTTCAGCTGTTGAAAGTTCGGTAAAAAATTACCGAATACTGTAAAATTTTCTAAGTGTGTAGGTGATTGTAAACGGAAATGTTTGTTATTTCAACCGTTTTCGTTCGTTTGTTTCAAACAGCAACTCAGTTTAAGTCATACTCAAATTTGTTTGAAACAAACCATAAGCGTTGGTATAACCAGCTAACAAATCTGTTTTCGTCGCTGTCTTAATGAAACCACCAACATAATAGTAAATTCAAGCGGATATCAGTTGAGCTTAACTGCTTAGTTCCCGAAACAATTACTCAAAATTTTAGTTTGTTTTAACCACCGTGGGTAGTCAAATCAAACTCATGTGATGTTTGTGCCCAATTCAACGTAAAATTCCGGTTAATTGAAACTAGAATATGTTTGCGTTTACCAATCTTTTTTCTCAGTGTTGATATCAACATGAGGTCTGTCAAATATATATAGCCTTCAAATATTGAAGGTTTTACCACAAATGTAGTAAATTTGGCTGACATTTCATGGTAGTTTCGAAAATAGGCATAGTCGGATAAAATGGTATTATTTACTGCAAAAAAAATGTGTCTGTGTGTAGAGATTGTCGTTGATTTCTTTCTGGTTTAAACTCAATAACCGTGTAAAATAATCCACTCATTGAGCAAAGCATACTTGTAGGCGCATGATATACCACGCTTCTACTTTGATCGAAAAACATCGAATCGGTGTAGTATCAATAGACAGGCCCAGAAAAAAAAACTTCAAATTTGCAAAGGTGTATTCCAAATGCCATCTTTTTGTCATACATCGCATCACGGAAAACATTGTATGAGAAGAGCTATCGGTCAACGAGTGCATTTATTAGACAAACGCGAGCAGCAACCCTGCCCTCATGAATGAAGCATATCCCAAGTAACAATTTTAGTTTTATTCCAGCCGTATAGCACCCTGCCAGATTTTTTTTTGACAAAACTACTTTCAAAACGGTTTTGTCTACCAACACATCATCTATGCTTTTTAAAGCCGAAATTTGTACAAAGTGGCCCACTATTACACGGTTGTGAAAATAAGTTAATAAAACGTTTATAAGACCATACACATTTTGAAAATGTTCTAGTGAAAAATGTTATGACCACTTGAGAACGTTCATAAAACCTATTGGTTGCCGTGAAAACCAGCATACGGCCAAATGGCTACAGCTGGCAGACTTCACTTTGATATCGGGGTTGGTTTTTGTTGTTCTGCTTTGTTCGATTGTCTGCTCTTCTGAACAAAATCAAAACAAATATATTCGATAAATTAATCATGACAGACAGCTGGCGAGGTACAGCCATGGACCGATTACAATGGAGAAAACTTCTGTGTACAGCAGAGGCCACACCGGCCTTGGTCTGATTTACTTGACTTGAAGTACTGAAACTTATTTTTGAATGAGGCCCTTCTTAACGTCAAGCATTTATGAATGATTCACATAGAACTAAAACGGCATTTAAAAATAAATTATATGTTTAATATGTCAACATTTGTTCATCTTTAGGAATACCATTAGTAAATGCGTTGGCATCTTTGAAACGAATAAACTGTGAATGGATTTTGACAAACAATATTCTCTACGTAACTGGATAACTCTCAAGTCATCAGTCTTCTATCAATAAAAGATATGGCGAAGCTTAAAAATCTTTTCAATAATTTTCTAATTATTAAAAATGATGACTTATCTTGAGGCCTGTTTGGATATAACAAGAGCTTCAAAACAAGAAACTGTAACATCTGAGAAGTTAAACAGTTTTCTGAGAAACTTTTTATAAATTAATAATGCTTTAGGTCAACAAACAAAGCATGCCAACTTTATATGGAAAATAAAATCGTTTCCGAATCATCATTCATCTTACTGATGGATAACAATGTCTATAAAAAATTGTAGCTTTATTGCAATATCTGTATAATGTCTGTAATCTGTATGAAGTCTGTATGCATGATCAAATGCCTGTATAAATCAACCCGGTAACAATTTGACAGCTCCAGAGTAAAGTCAATGTACCCCGATAATCTTGGCTCACTGGTTCTGTCAAATCGAATGAATCCTAGAACAAATTATCAATTGAACGAGTTAACATCGACTGTTATTTTCAAAGCTTCGGAGCTCATATTCGTACTCGGTGAATATAATGCTGACGATATGTGGTAATTTTTCCTAAATGTTATATGTTGGATATTTTTACCCTGTTTTTATCTGTAGGAATAATATATAGAAGCATTAACATACTCGAGACTTAGACTACTAGCAAAAGATTGAATAATTTAAAAACCGTAATTATAAAAACACTCCGAAACATACTTCTCAATGTGTGACGCTCTGAAACCTTCAGCACAATGAAAAGCCACCAAAGCAAGGAAAAAAAAGAAACTTTGAGAAAGTATTGATAAATGCAAACATATTCTTGTTTCATTTAACAGGAATTTCACGTTGAGTTGGGCACAAACATCATATTAGTTTGATTTGACTAACTACGGTGGTTAAAGAAACTAATATTTTGAGTTATTGTTTCGGGAACTGAGCAGTTAAGTTCAACTTACATCCGTTTGAATTTACCATTATGTTGGTTGTTTCATTATGACAGCTAGAAAAAAGAGGGTTTGCTGGTTGATTCTACCAACGCTTATGGTTTGTTTCAAACAAATTTCAGTATGATTTAAACTGAAATGCTGAAACAAACAAACAAAAATGTTTAATACAACAAACATTTCCGTTTACAATCACCTAAAATTTCTTCTTTAATTTCAATTAGTTGAATAAAATGCTTACAAACATGAGAAAAGTGCACATTTACATATGGGCCGGTTCATAAACCACGTAGACTCATTTTTGAAAATCTCAGGCCCCCTTTCCCCTTTTGGAATTTTTTCTTTATAAATTTTTTGTAAATTTGTTGGGGGGGGGGAGTGACCCCCCCCCCCCAAAAAAAATTTTGGGTTTCCCATATAGACTTCTCTCAGTCTAAGAGAAATCTACAAATGTTAATGCGAGGCTTACTAATATTTTCAGGTTCTTTTAAGTAAAATATTGAATTTTCACCTATTGTTTAGTGACAGTGTCAGAGCATGTAATGTCTGGATGACGAAAAATAAAATAACTGGATGACGGAAAATAAAATAACCAAAAATAAATAGTTTGTTACAAACTTAATTTTTAGTTATTTTTTCTCCAAACAAAATATAAGTTTGATTTAATCGCCGCTTTGCTAGAATCAATCTAAAATTTTAATGTGTTCCCCTGAGTCAACGCAACCTGTGTTTTGGTAATAATGAATCCCTTTCAAGGTGGAAACAATAAACATGTTTGTTTAAAACAACCATAATTTGTGTTGTATTGTGGTAATATCTTTATGTAGAAACAAACAACCTGCCAGTTTGTTTCAATACGAAATAGTTGGTTTAAAACGTTGTTTCTAACGGGACTGTTTTTTTCTCCGTGGAGCAATGGTACCATTAGAGCTTGCTCTCGTTTCTCTTTCATGATGGATTGGATTTTTTTTTCATCGCTGTGTGCTTGAAACAGAAAGGTCAATGAATTTCATCAAGTTTTATGCTTGGTGCTGAGAGAAGTGAAACTCATACATTAAATAAAAATAATCTCCACTTCTGCATTCTTTATCTCCCATTTCTCTCTCTCTCTCTCTCTCTCTCTCTCGCTCTTTCTCTCTCTCTGTTTCACTTTCCCTCAGTCCCATTCTCAAGTAATGATGATCTATATTCGATACAATTGAAATCAAATTAATGGAAAGAGAACCACATCAACATTACGCCTAAATAAAAATTTGTTCTTGCACTATTTTTAACATCCACACATAAGGAAACGAAAACATGTATTCCAAAGCTAAAAAACGGTAGTATCGAGAATGGATGGCCCTTTTGTTTATGCACGGTAGAGACATCTACAATTTGCAGATGGGTACGAGAAACTAAGCTGATCTGTCAAGATGCTCTGGTGTTGGTATAAAGAAGGGCCAAAGCTTGAATTTTTACTGAAATTTAGGTATTCATTTTACCTTAAATTAGGTATTGTTGTATGTAATTTATTGGACGCTATGTTCATTTTTGATTATTTACCCAAAATTGAATTAATGTTTTGTCACTGAAGCAACGTGACCACCATATTTTTCTAAGCGAAAACGTAATTATTTTTCGTATTAATCTTTCAATAAAAAGTTTATTCATGTCCCAATAATTGAAGTAATAACTTTTGCATTCTATTTTCCATTCGAGTTCCAATCCTTGTGGACCCATGTGAATCCCGAGGTGCAATTCGGCTTCACTCCGGAGCGCAAAAATATTTCTGAAATGGACGAATTCAGGTAACGCAGAATTTAGGTTAAACGACGTAGCAGGTAATTTTGAAAAAAAAGAAGATTATTCGAGCTTTTCAACCAAAGTAATTGATGATAAAATGAGCAGAAAGTCGTCAATATTAACGATACTGACCAATTCCATACAGTTAAAAAAATAGCCAGAAAGTTATTATCAATTTCAGTGTTAGATACTATGATGTTTGATTATGGACGAGAACGGCTTTCCCGGGAAGCTCACTAGACTGATTAAAGCTACGATGGACGGTGTGCGAAACTGCGTGAAGATTTCGGGCGAACATTCCAGCTCGTTTGAATCACGCCGGGGACTACGTCAAGGTGATGGACTTTCGTGCCTGTTGTTCAACATTGCGCTAGAAGGTGTCATGCGAAGAGCCGGGCTCAACAGCCGGGGTACGATTTTCACTCGATCTGGTCAGTTCGTTTGTTTTGCGGATGACGTGAACATTGTCGGCAGAAGATTTGAAACGGTGGCAGAAATGTACACTCGCCTAAAACGCGAAGCTGCGAAAGTCGGACTGGAGGTGAATGTGTCGAAAACAAAGTACATGATAGCAGGAGGTACCGAGCGCGACAGGGACCGCCTAGGCAGCAGTGTTACGATAGTTGGGGATACATTCGAGGTGATGAAAGAATTCATCTACCTTGGATCCTTGCTTACGGCTGACAACAATAACAGCCGTGAAATCCGAAGACGCATCATCAGTGGAAGTCGTGCCTACTACGGGCTCCAGAAGAATTTGCGGTCAAGAAAGATTCACCCCCGCACTAAATGTACCATGTACAAAACGCTGATAACACCGGTTGTTCTCTACGGGCACGAGACGTGGACGATGCTCGAGGAGGACCTGCAAGCACTTGGTGTTTTCGAACGCCGGGTGCTTAGGACCATCTTTGGCGGCGTACAGGAGGATGGAGTGTGGCGGCGAAGATGGAACCACGAGCTCGCTGAGCTCTACGGCGAACCCAGCATTCAGAAGGTCGCGAAGGCTGGAAGGATACGGTGGGCAGGGCATGTTGCGAGAATGCCGGACAACAACCCTGCAAAAATGGTGTTCGCCTCGAATCCGGCCGGTACAAGAAGGCGTGGGGCACAGCGAGCACGATGGGCGGACCAGGTGCAACAGGATCTGGCGAGTGTGGATCGTCAACGAGGTTGGAGAGAGGCAGCCATAGACTGAGTATATTGGGGAAATGTTGTGGATGAAGTCTTATCGTATATATGCTGTATGGCTCTTTTAAATAAATAAAAAATTATGTTGTTTTAACCCCCTTTTTGGCTCATTGGGTTTTTTTCTATTTTTTTTGTTTTTTTTTTTTTAATATAAAAAAAAATTTTTTGTAAAAAATTTTATATTTTTTTTTTTTTGGGGGGGGGGTGGGACCACCAATACACTGATAGGCAAAATAAAGTGCCGACCTCATCGTTTTTTTTTTCAATTTGACTCATTTACTTGGTTCAAATTAAAGTTAACACACTGTATTTTTTTATTATCTTATTTTTTATATTCTTTTTAAGTTTCACTTATGGAATACTGAAAAAAAAAGGAGTTTTACTTAAAGAAAAAAAAATCAATTTGTGTTGAAAAAAAAAACAGTGACAAAATAAAGTGCCCACTTCAAAAATCGATATGTTTTCGATAAGTTTCCATTGGAAGACCCCTCGATTGTTTATGTTTTGATATTTTGACATGTTTTGAAGCAAACGGTTCAACCTGGTGCATTTGTATACGTGATCGCATTTGATTCAATTGAAAAAAAATGGAGAACGCAGTGCTTTCGAAAGCAATTCCCTTGTGTATCCGAAAATTGGTCGTTCGTGATGTGCAAAACGGTGAATCGCACCGGGCTGTCGCTAAGAAGTACAGTATCAGTAAGGCAGCGGTTGGCAAAATTCTTCTGAAGCTTAAAACGTTTGGATCAGTGGTGGATCGCCCTGGCGGAAAACGGAGGCGAGAATGGACACCAAGATCATGCGCGAAGTCAAGAAGAACCCGAAGGTAACTGTCCGCGAGATCCAGGAAACTCTTCAGTTATCAGTTTCCGGTCGAACTGTTCGTCGCCGTCTCGTAGCACAGGGGTTGAATAGCAAACTTGCCCGGAAGCGCCCATTTATCAGCAAGGCAAACAAAGCCAAACGGCTTAAATTAGCTAAGAAGCATACTGATAAGCCCCTAGAGTTCTGGAAAACGGTACTCTGGAAGGACGAATCAAAATTCGAGCTGTTTAACCGAAAGCGGCGGGTTCGTGTTTGGTGCAGATCGGGAGAGGAGCTTCAGGAGCGCCACATCCAAGACACGATGAAGCATGGAGGAGGAAATGTGATGGTCTGGGGGTGTTTTTCGTGGGTTGGAGTGGGAAGCATTGTGAAAATCGACGGGATAATGACGGCAGATTCTTACATCAACATCCTGCGAGAAAATCTGGAGGTTTCGTTGATCCAGACGGGCCTGGAAGAGAAGTTCTTATTCCAGCAGGACAACGACCCGAAGCATACTGCCAAGAAGACCAAGTCTTTCTTGCGGTCTTGTCGGATCAAAGCGCTGGAATGGCCTCCACAAAGCCCGGACCTCAATCCCATCGAGAATTTGTGGGCGATTCTCGATGCCAGGGTTGACAAAACTGGTGTTACCAATAAAAATAACTATTTTGAAGCCCTGGAGTGCGCCTGGGAAGAGCTAGATCCACAACACCCAAAGAACCTGGTCGAGAGCACGTCAAAGCGCCTGTAGGAGGTCCTGAAGGCCAAAGGAGGACACATCAATTATTGAAATGCTTTTATTTTACTTTAATTTATGTTTTCTGTAGCCTAAATGAAGTGGGCACTTTATTTTGTCACTGTTTTGTTTTCAATACAAATTGATTTTAGTTTTTCTTTAAGTAAAACTCCTTTTTTTCAGTATTCCATAAGTGAAACTTTACAAGAATATAAAAAATAAGATAATAAAAAAAATACAGTGTGTTTACTTTAATTTGAACCAAGTAAATGAGAGAAATTGAAAAAACGATGAGGTGGGCACTTTATTTTGCCTATCAGTGTAGATAAATTGTTAAATTGCATATCTTTTTTGTTTCATTCTGTGAACTAAAACTACAAAAAAATATCCAATATTCAGTAAAAAGTAACGCCAAAATATCGGTAATTTTTAAGGTTTTTTTTTATTTTCAAATGGGTGGGGTTGGGATGTGGGGGGTGTGTGGGGTTCTTTTTTGTTTTGGTTTTGGGGGGGGGTTGGGTGGGGGGGGCCTGTGTGGGGGTTTGGGGCGGGGGGAAAATAAAAAAACGAAAAACGGGAAAGGTGGGGAGGGGGGGTGAAAGGTAAAAAAAAGGGTGCTACACTCAGCGAAATAAACTTTCGATATTCATAAGATTGCATTATGATTATTTGCTATAAGAATTCGGTATGAGTTTCATAACTTTACCTTATGAAATATAATGATGTTGTAAAAATAAAAATATTCAGCAACCGGGATTCGAACCTTGAACGTGGGGGTTGTGAGGTCCGGTGACTTGTCCACTAGTGTATATCAACACTTGTAAACAGGTATGCTTAAAGGCGTACAAGAACAACGTCGTGTGAAACAAAATCTGTTCATAAGTCAACCTTATGAAATTCAAAAGCATCGTTCATAAGTTGAACCTTATGAAATTCTTAAGATTATTTGGCTGAGTGTAATAAATTTGACTGAAATTTCATGGTAGTTTTGAAAATAGGCATAGTCGGTAGTTTTTACTACAAGATTTTTTTGTCAGTGCACCTACGTGGCTTTTCAAAAGGAATTTTTTTTTCATTTAAAAATATTTTCTCTCTCTATCCTCTCTTTCTTTTGGTTTGTTTTGTGTTTTTTAAAAAGTTTTTTTGTTTGCGGTTTTTTTTTATTGTAGGGGTGTGTTGTTTTGGGTGGGGGTTTAATCCGTGGATCATACCGGTTTTTTTTTTGAGTTTTTTATTTTTTGTTTGGGGGGAGTTTTCTCCCCCTAATGATTTTATGTAAAAGTAGACTCAATTAGAGTAATTTTTTCGACCATCTACGGTCCACTTAATATGAAAGTTCAATGCCAACCGTACGCCCGTAGAAACTTTTGTATAACCTGAAATATATTCAATGATATGTATGTAGATCAGATCTTCTTGTTCTCAACGTTACAAGATGTAGGTGGACTCATATTCACACCGGAAGCTTAAGATTCAAATCAAGTCCATTTGTGCAATTAGTCCATCAAAAATACCTTTAATAATTTCCTCTCCCTCAGTTGCGAGATCGGAAGATCAAGATTACAAAATAATACTTCAGAACCATGCGACGTCAGCTCTAATTAGCGGGACAACAGCATGAACGTCAACGGCTCAACGGCTATAGACACACATTATTCGTTGTTTAGTTCTAGCCGTCTGAAGGGAAAAGGTCAATCTTGAAGAAGGCGAATCATTACCGTTGCCGGATCTGGTGGGCAAACAGTCGCGCAAATTATCTTTGCCTTTGTCGTAACCCCTCGTGTCGCTGTGGCCGTTTCTGTGTCGTGTGTCATCTGCTCCGTGCACCGAAAACCTTCGGCAATTTGATAGACCACTAAAGAGAGAAGATGCCATCCGAAGGTTTCGACGAAGATTGATGCCGCATGAACAACAATGTCAAGACACAGCATACTTCTGTTAGCACCCTAATAGTGACCCAGCGTTTTAATTAATTTGTTAATTAACGATTGCCGTGTCAATTTCGGTTATTTGGAAGCTATTCTTCTAGAATCAAAATACCTGTTGGTGATTAATGACTATTGCTGCTCCGAGGTGGAAGGTGACACAATTGTCCTCTTTGAGCAACTGCTTCTTTACACTTGTATCAATTTGCTGCAACACGATGTGTGGTTCTTTGTTCGAACATATAACCTTTCCGCGTGATCATAATGACGAAATTGATCGCACTGTTGAAGTGCAGTTTGGTTTATTGCCCTCTCAACCACCGTATTTCGGAAGATCAGATCTTCCCAGAAGAAGGGTGCCAATTCGTTAGCGTTCTACATTTATGTGGTTCCGTCTGAATAACTCAACCGATCATTCTAAGGTAGACATTTACTACCCATCTTAAGTAGCTCGTATTAACAACTTTGCGCGCGGGCGCACTTTGGAGTTGACGGCTATGATGATGATGAGGCTTAATAGCTTCTAATTTTCGAAATGTTGATGTCTGGGCTCCCGCTTGCGGAGTGAAGCTGCTTATTTTTCGGTGGACTACGAAATGTTACGCCGACAAATCTGCGTGATGCTTAAGGTACCTACTCATTGATCAGTTGCTACTCGAGGGAACGGTTCATATCTTAGATCGAAAAAGGTCGGTGAGTGAAGTGTTTGATGCATACGGTTCAGCTTGGTAATAAAAACTAATGTCCTGCTTGAGATAAATATTACATTCATTGACTGATCGTTTTATAGGAAGCGACTGGAACCTCTCACCCTGTATTCAAGTGAACGGGTTAGAATATTAATTTTCTCGTGCGATCTATCAATTATATCAAATTAAATCAGATAATTCATGATAAGATATGAACTACCACACATTTTAGCATGGAAAATAAGTCCGACAGCAACAACCCAAGTAACCACAAGCATTATATCATAACACTAATTCGACCGACTATCAGCAACAATAATGCCATATCACATTTTTTCAACAACTTACATGCTATGAAGCATTACATTAACATTAAAAATGTTATGATGCATTAAGGTCTGTATCCACATTAATCCGGACACCTTCAAATCATTGTAACTTTTGAAATATTGCACGTAGGAATGAAAAATTTCACTGTGGTATAGCTGAGAGTCTATGATGAAAAAGACTATGATTGTTGTTTACATTTCATGTTTAGTATTCAAGATGGCGACGAAATAAAAAACAAGTGTGCGAGCGAATTTTGTACGGGCGTACGGCAAATCCTGACTTGTCAATACGGGACCTTGCAAAAACATTGGATTTGCCTAAATCCACTGTTCACGCTGTGCTCAAATCATTTTCGGAACGTTTGACGGTGGAGAGGAAACCGAGAAGTGACAAAAACATTGGACGCGCTGATCCTGTCATGGAACGAAAGGTGAAAAGGATATTAACGAAAAACCCAAATCTCTCCATTCGAACGGTGGCTCGTAAAATAGGGATGTCACCTGGTTTTGTCCAAAAATCAAAACAACGTTTAGGACTTAAGTCGTATAAAGTAAAAACAGTTCCAAATCGCAACGACAAATAGCGAATTCGTTTTTGATCCAGTTCCGAACTGGATCGGGTATCAAAATTGGGTCAGCTTGTTATTTGTTAAACGTCAGTGTGTATGTTTTCTTTTGTGACTAGTATCGGATTGAGGTTTGCACTGACAATAAGTTCGGGTATCGCAGGTTGGAACTAGTTCCAACCTAGGTTCAAAAACGAATAAAACAGAACTTGACAGCAAAATCACGGGCTCGACGTTTGTACTGCGAATATTTGACGAAGTGCGTTGTTGTGGACGATGAAACTTATGTCCTGGAGGATTTCAAGCAGCTTCCAGGGCTGGCTTTTTATTTAACAATGTCCAGAAATGCTACAGCTGAGCATTTCAGAACGAAGAAGGCATCGAAATTTCCCAAAAAATACCTTGTGTGGTAAAAAGAGTAAATTTTTCGTCACTACAGGCAGAATCAACAAGGAGATCTATCAGAAAGAGCATCTGCAGAAGCGATTGCTACCCTTCATCAAAAGTCACAAAGAAAAACCTTTTTTCTGGCTCAATTTGGCATCATGTCACTATGCTAAAACTGTGATGGAGTGGTACCAAGCAAATCAAGTGAACATTGTACCAAAAACCTCAAACCGGCCAAATTGCCCAGAGCTACGACCAATCGAGAGATATTGGGCTCTGATGAAGCGGAAGCAAGGAATCAAAGACATCAAACACTTCCAGCAAATTTGGACAAAGACGGCTTCTAGGATATCTGAAGAGTCTGTACAAACCCTAATGGACGGAGTTAAGCGCAAAGTTCGAAAATTTTATGCAAATACCGAATAACTATGATTTGTCTTCACGAATTGTTAAAACACATCCCATGAAATAAACAACTACGACGGAAATATAATGCAAATACAGACATTTGTATATTTCTACAAACAACTTAAGCGGATTATTGCGGATACAGACCTTAGTATATTTCTACAAACAACTTAACATTAAATACGCATTAAATGATGCATTATTGCATTTTCTCAATAAATGCTTCATTGCTAGCTAAAAAGTAGCATTGATGCAGTATCATCTGGAAGACATTTTCCAATTTGACTTCGGAAATGAGAAACATATGATCGAGCTGAGCTGCCTGTCAGATTCAGAATCGTCATCTTCATTCTCCTTAACTTAAGACTTAGCAGCAGAAAATTTGGTTCCTAAAATTTCAGCAAAAAATATGGCAAAAAATATGGCATTTTGGGGAACCGCGTGTTTTTCTGGTTGTTGATATTCAGAGGACTGAGCTGGTTTTTCAACGAGGAATCTTTATTCTCATAATTTTCTTTTATGATCCAGTTTCAACTTGTCGGTTTGTTGTGTTATGAACGGCGGTGGGTATGATTTCATTTGTAACTCGTATCGGGTTGAGGTTTGCACTGATAAAAGGTTCGGGTATCGCAGTCTCAACGACGTGCTTAGCAAAAAAATCTAAAAATCTCGAGAACTTTTTCAAACAAACGTATCTGATCTGGTAAACAGAGAGGGGAAGTAAGTATCAAACGTTAAATTCTTGGAACTCTTAGCACTTTCATGCAAACTACAGGGTGCAGCAGAAAATAATGCGAAAATTTGTTCTATTTCTTTCAAATCCCATTTTCAACTAATTCAAGCAATAATATCAACATTTTCGAGTGCAGTTATCTTTATAAAGTCCTTTTAAACAAATTTATTCAATGTGTCCTCCATTTTTATTAATAACATCCTCGAGCCGACGGCGGAAGCCAGAGCATGCCTTTCAGACGTAGTCCTCCGACATTGACTACCATGTGCGTGTTATGGTTGACGTCAGGGTTTTCACACTAGGGTGTGATGTTTTGCAGGCTCGTGCTTCAACATATGCCCAAATCGAATAATCCAACGGATTAAGATCTGGACTGCTAGGGGCCACAAGTCCTTCGGCCAAAACTTCATGTTATCGTTCAACCATTGTTGGGTTCGATTAGAGATGTGACACGGCGCTCCATCCTGCTGTAGGACAACGTTTTGGTCCTCGGAGAAGTTGACCTTCACCCAGGGAAGCACTTGGTCCTTTAAAATACCGATATACAATTTGGTATTGATTTTAACTCCAGCATCAATGAAAACATGCGGCATTTTCAAACCGTTGGACGCCACCAAGCCAAACATCATGACACCAGCCGGATGTTTGGTTTGAAATTTGAATTTCACTTTTTTCGGAACGTTCTCCATTTTCTGCGGTGAAATGAACCGGTCCGTGCGGCTGTTGGCCACAGCATCGATGCTGAAAAGCTTTTCGTCGGAGAACAGGATTATCATTTTTTCCTTCTTCAATAAGGAAAGCAATTTCTTGGAACGAGTCACTCGTAGTTCCTTGACCCGGTCCGTAATCAAGTGGCGTTTCACTCTGGCTCTGGAAGATGCATGCAGGTCTTCTTTGATGATTCTCCGCAAGGATTTCTCCGAAATATTGGCTCCCTTTTGTTTCATTTGATCAGTTCGGCGTGAACGGTGTTTGCAAGTTTTCTTATGGAACGCACCGTGTTGACGAATTTGCAATAAAACAAATAGAATGTTTGGATGCAGCACTTGAAAGTAAACATAAACAAATACAATTTCGACAGAAATTAGTCACTAGCTACACGAATTAACCCAATACTCAAGTTTGAACATTTTCGCATTATTTTCTGCCGCACCCTGTAGGGCCACCAACACAAGGAATAACATTTCCCTAAAATGATGTTGATACTACTTTACGTGAGGGTGCTGAGAGTTTTGAGAAATTTACGTTTGACTTTTACTTCCCCTCTTGTTTACAAAATCAGATACGTCTGTATGAAAAAGTACTTGAGAAATAGCTGCATGAAATTGTATGTTTTTATAGAACGACAAAAAGGGTATGCTTCCTTAATATTATGCAGTTGTCCTTTGTAGTTCTATTGCTCTCTTACCTCAGAGCGTTAACGTAACCGGCACTCAGCGTTCAGTCGTGAGAAATGTTGGTTCGAATCTCGATGGAAGGAGGAACACATTTGTGCATATAGGTAATAAAGAATATCCCTTCAATATTACACGGAGATGCCATAAAGTAATATGAAATAGTTCTCTAAATAAAACGTAACAGAGGAAATGAATTCAAATAGAAGAAAATTAAAAACATTTTTGATGTTTTTGTTTTCAAATATCTCAAGCTCTATATATGCTTTTTAAAATGCAATAAAACATTTCAGTAGAAGCAGTAATTCAACTGCTGAACAAGTAACTATACCCTTAATATACTTGTTTTCGGGCTTCAATAAAGCATGTGCGCTAGCTTTAAATTGACAGGAGTGGGGCCTTTTCGACTTTAGTTCTACTATAAGGACGCATGTAAGATTAGACTGCTTTATACCATAAACTTATACCGTAATATAATGCAAAATTGATGTATCTATATAGAGCTTCATGGTTACTTGGAAAGCTCTCTTCTCTGTTTGACTTGATCAAGCTTTAATAACCACTGCACTGTGGTCCACGGAGAAAGTTTAGGTGGAATAAATATTAATTTAAATAAAAATATTATTAAAAACTCAAAAAATATAAGAGATAGCGTATTGATGTCTTCTGAACAGTTTTTAGTTAGCTTATGCCGCGTTGTTTGCAAAAATGTCCTATACGCCTAATTTAATCAATAAAGTAATTCACTTTCAAACTTTTTTGTTTTGATAGATAGAAATACAAAATGTTCAACAAAGTTATGGAATATAAAATGCATTAAAACTTTGTGGAAGATCATTTTTGTCTATTGTAGAATACACCAGATAATTGTAACAAAATAAACTTTTGAATGTGTACACACGAAATATATTCAATTAAATTGGAAGTTGTTAAAATTAATAAATCCTTCTCGTAGGTCAAATTTGTCACCTTGTCGACGGTGAGAGGGCTTATCTCATGCTATAAACATGCATGTGAGACCAAGAATTTGACCAGTAGTGAAAGTAGCACATTTTCTTATCATTTTTTCACTGCCACGTCGTAGAACGTTTATATAAAGGCACTAACATCAGGTGTGATACTGGCGGGCTATGCCGCAATTCACTATTAGACTTCTTACTTTCAATCTAAGTTAAACGACTAAACGTACACTTTTCATTTTATTGACAACTTATGTTGTTATTCATCAATTTTTTTTATGGAATCAATAACCGAAATACCTGATTTGCTCATGGTATAATAACTAAGTGTAATTGAAACAATTTCGAAAGGAGTGAATGTTTTGATGAGGGTAATTATCTGACTGTTCGAAATGAATCAAATAGTCACCGACAAGTGTTACTTAAGACTGACGATAACAGGCATGTATATTAGAGATAGGACACGGAGAGCCTGCTTAGGGGACACCATTGGAAGCAATATTATTATTGTTTATTACAGTCAACAGGTAAAATATTTGCCCCAATGACCGGCATCTTAAAACTAAAATCACAAATCTACAAAATTAATCAAACTAACAAAAAATACGTCTAAAACTACACTGATTCGTTTCCCTATTTAAATACATTAAAATCAAATACAAAGTAACAACTATTAAAAAGACTACTCATGCTGCGCATTGGCTCATGGAGACCATAGTTGGTTCTTGCCGCGGGAAGGCTTAGGAATGAATGTGCGCGTAGATTACGGCGGCGTATGTTGATGTCCAACATGCTGAGCAGTCTAGGACAATCAATGTTTCCTTCCGAGCTATTTTAAGACTTGTCGAAAGAAGTGTGGAAATACAGGTTCTTTAGATCAGAAATCAGCTGTTTTGACAGACGGCTTAAAAATATGTACCAATAAAATAGTCGAAAACAAATTTGTTTTAGTAACGAACTCGAACAGCTGGTACAATTTGCATCTTTTGCATCTTGAACGTAAAAGAGACAAGCTGTACAAGAAATGGCGTAGAACTAATAGGCATATCTTTTTGAATAGGTACAAAGATGCGCGTAACAAATATTCGCAATCCGTTAAACGAACTCGTTGTGAATATATTCAGAGGAAAATTGATTTGCATCAAAACAACAGCAAAGAGTTATGGAAAATTTTGAAATCTCTGTTAAAACCTAGTAATTGCAAACCGCGATCCATAACCTTCAATGGCACATTAGAACAGTCAGAGGACATCATTGCATGCTAATTTAATGAATATTTCATCGATAGTATTTTGCCAATCAATCAATCCATTGATCTAGTAGATGAGCCAGACGAAATAAAACAGCCGATAAATATTAACTGTAGTTTTGAAAGTTTTCACCCAATAACGTTAGAGGATCTAAAATCTATTTGCTTTTCTTTGAACAAAATGGCTGATGTAGATAACGTAAATGCAAGAGTAGTACAAGATTGCTTTAATGTCATCGGAAACAACCTGCTTGACCCAATTAATGAATCACTGCAAACTGGGCACGTGCCACAAGTTTGGAAAGAACCTTTAGTTATTCCCATTCAAAAAGTCGCTGAAACGATTAAAACCGAAGAGTTTCGTCCTATTATTAGGTGCGCAAGTAAGTTCTCGCTGTTTTTTGGTGAAAAAGGAACTTTATTTTGAAAACAAAGGTTACAAACGAATTATTCAAAGAATTGCCCATCACTAGCTACGACTTTTTCCCATCTTTCTGGTAGAACGTGAATACCATTTCGATAGAACTGTTCGTCTTTTGATGCTATCCAAGAATCAAGCCATTTTGAGATGTCATCATATGAGTGGAATTGCTGACCAGTGAGACCATGTGCAATCGAACGGAACAAGTAATAATCGGACGGTGCAATATCAGGAGAATATGGCGGGTGGGGTAGGACTTCCCATTTGAGCGTTTCCAAGTAGGTTTTCACGGGTTTCGCAACGTGAGGTCGAGCGTTGTCATGCTGAAGAATCACTTTTTCGTGTCTGTGCTCGTATTGTGGCCGTTTTTCGTGCAGTGCTCGGCTCAATCGCATCAATTGAGTTCGATACCGTTCCCCGGTAATGGTTTCGTTTGGTTTCAACAGCTCATAATAAATAACACCAACTTGGTCCCACCAAATACACAGCATAACCTTCGCAGCGTGAATATTCGGCCTAGGCGACGATGTTGAAGCATGCCCGGGCAGTCCCCAATGAATGTTTCCGTTTTGGTTACTGTTGATGAGATGTAGAAAACTCTTCCTTTTTTGCCGCTGGAGCAGTTGTTCACAGACGAAAAACGACGCTCAAAATCTCTTGGCTTCAAATCGTAAGGAACCCAAGTTCCTTGCTTTTGAATCATTCCCAACGCATGCAATCGCTTAGAAACAGCTTGGCAGGAAACTCCCAATCCTGAACCAAGTTCTTCTTGCGTTTGACACGGATCCTCATCGAGCAATGCCTCCAATTCAGAGTCTTCGAAGTTTTTTTGCCTTCCTTCACGCGGACGATCATCAACACTGAAATCACCGTTTTTGAAGCGACGAAACCAATCACGACACGTTGTTTCACTCAGAGCAGCATCACCGTAAACTTTTTGGAGCTCTCGATGTGCTTCAGCCGCCGTTTTCTTCGAATGAAAGAAGAAAATCAACACTTCCCGCAAATGACGATTATTTGGCACGAAATCAGACATCTTCAAACAACTAAAATATATAACACTAAACCAAAATCACTGATTTGGCAAAGCGGTTTGTTTACCATATGTCTGAGCTTGGTTTATGACGCTTGAGATGTACAACATTCGACCAGCACTTACTACTGGCGCCATCTATTGCTAAACAGCGGGAACTTAGTTGCGCACCTAATAACATGTTGCACACCTAAGAAAAAAAACATTTGGAACTTGTTGTAAGAGGCCTGCTGTTAACGTATTAAAATAGTAATAATTTGATTAGCGCCGGAACAATTGTGATATCGCGAAGGTCATTCTTGTGAAACAGCGTTAAATTTAGTGTTATCAAAATGGAAAGAAAATGTAGAGCGTATAGATACGATTGTTGCTGTTTATTTTTTGGATCTGAAACGCGCTTTTGAAACGATTTCTCGGCCCTTGTTGTTGGAAACAATCAAGCGCTTTGGATTTTCAGGATCTGCATACAGATGGTTCGAGAGCTATTTGTCTGACAGAACTCAACGGACGGCTTTTAATGATTCTGTTTCGAGCCCTGTGGATAACAGCCTTGGCGTACCACAAGAGAGTGTATTAGGGCCCATTTTATTCATTCTATATATGAATGACATGCGACGAGTCTTGCGATTTTGTGATATTAATCTTTTTACTGATGATACCGTGTTGTTCATTGCAGCTAAAAGCCTTGACGAGTCCGTTTCACATTTGAATGCAGATTTACGTTCTCTAAGTAGATGGTTGAAGTACAAACAGTTGAAATTGAACATAAGTAAAACTAAATTCATGGTAATTTCGCGGAATCGAGTTATCGAAGACGTCTCTGTTAAAATTGATGATGAGACAATTGATCGCGTTCGTGAGATTAAATATCTTGGCGTGATTATTGATGATAGATTAAAATTTGACTCTCACATTGACAATGTCATCAAGAAAATAGCCAAGAATTACGGTATTATCTGCCGATTGAAAAACGATTTAACTATTGCTAGTAAAATTCAATTGTACAAATCTATCATCTCTCCTCACATTGAATTTCTCCCTTCCATTTTGTTTTGAGCCAATCAAACAGTGTTTGCAAAATAAGATAATGCGTTTGATCTTGAGATGCAATAGGTTCACTTCCTCCTCTTTTTTGTTAGATGCCCTACAGTGGCTATCGGTGAAGCAGAGAGTTGTTTATTTGACAATGGTGTTCATGTTTAGAGTAATTAACGGTTTGCTGCCTCGATATTCGTGTGATCGAATTGAAAGAGGAAGTGATATTCATAGATATAACACTAGGCAAGTACGCTGCTTTTTCGAACTTTTTGTGCGCTGATCAGTTCGTCGATTGCAGTCAACCCTCATCGAACCAACGCACCCCTACATTTGCAAAATGGAGTCCGAAACACGCACTTGCTGCTATACCCACAGTGACTAGTAGAATTTTTCGAGCACCCGTTTTGCAACGATCTTGGCCTTTCTCCAGCTCTTCACTGGGACGCATATATGCCGCCAGTACTGAGGAAGTCTCTGATTCCCCCAATACAGTCGAGCCATTCCTGCCAGCAACCAACAGCCGTCCCGGCCCTGTGCTTGGTGTTGGAAAAGGGGTCTTCCGAGCTCCAAACATCGTCAAGTATGATCAGCCTCCAAACGCTTTAGTACCTGATAGTGTCCCAACTTCCAAGTTAACTATCCCCGGGTGACTGAGACCGGACATCGCTGTCTATTATCAAAGCGTTGGTGGAATGAACAGCCTTATTGACGACTATCGCTTAGCAGCCTCGGATCAGTGCTACGACATCATAATCCTAACTGAGACATGGCTCCAGTCTCGAACCCATTCTGAGCATGTTTTTGGAGAAGGGTACAAATTGTTCCGCTGCGACCGCAATTCAAACAATAGCAGGAAAACTACTGAAGTTGGTGTACTTGTCGCGGTTAGTTCCACGCTAAAAGCCAGAGCCATCGATGACGACTCTTGGAACACGGTCGAACAAGTTTTGATAGCTATTAAGCTTGGGGATCGACACCTGTTCATTTGCGCAGTCTACATACCTCCGGATCGAACTCGAGACATTGAGCTCATCGACATTGTCGCTCAATCTCTTTCTTGTCGGAAAATGCAGCTCCATGTGACGAAATAATGATTTTGGGCGACTTTAATCTGGCGAGCATTGCCTGGACTAAAATCCATAGCGAGTTCTACCGCCCTGATTATGAGTTCTCGTCTTTCCACTCAGCAGCGACTAAACTTCTTGGCAGCTATAGCATCGCGACTCTCTCTCAAATCAACGGCGTGACGAACGAGAATGATCGCGCCTTCCATCTGCATGGCACCCGCGCCATTAGTAAAGTTTGTTCCACATCATCCACCTCTGCTTGTTACAGTTGCGAACAACGTTGCTCAGGATTTCGTTCGCACTTCAACTGTTGTGTCGTACGACTTCCGAAGGGCCGACCACCAAAGTATAGACATTTTTTTGTCTCAGTTAGAATGGGAGCGCATTCTAGATCCCGGAGATGTCAACCAAGCTGCACAAACGTTTTCACATGTCTTGGCTTATGTTATTGACAGGTATGTCCCGAAAAAGACCATCCGTGCTGTTTCTCGTGTGCCTTGGATGACCAACGAACTTCGGTCGCTAAAGACTACCAAGCGAGCTGCCTTCAAGAGGTTCAGTAAGTACCGTACGCTTCCGCTAAAACAATATTACGTCAAGCTTAACCACGGGTACAAGCGCTTAAGCAAGCTCTGCTATCCTCGTCACCAAAGAGATATACAACGCAAGCTTAAATCGCATCCAACATCTTTATGGAATTACGTCAATAAGCAACGCAAGGAGTCCGAATTACCATCCTCTATGGTACCCGATGGCATAACAGCTTCGTCGCAACCCGATATCTGGCATTTGTTCTCCATCAAGTTTGCCAATGTTTTTACAGATGAGTTACTCTCCTCTGATCAAATCTCGCTTGCTGCGCAGAATGTTCCGATATACAATCAATCGATGAGTTGTGTGAACGTAACTGATGCAATGATTTCCAGCTCCGCGTTGCGACTTAAAGCGTCGTTTAATCCGGGACCAGACGGAGTTCCATCCGCAATAATTAAGAAACACATTGATGTCCTCATTCCGCCGCTTCGTCGTATTTTCCAGCATTCTATTTCACGTGGTACGTTTCCTCAGTGCTGGAAATCCGCTCATATGTTTCCAGTCTACAAGAAGGGTAGTAAGCGCGATGTCAACAATTACCGGGGCATCACATCGCTGAGCGCTGTTTCTAAACTTTTTGAGTTGGTAGTGATGGATCTAATCGTCTCACATAGCAATCAGTATCTAAGCATTGATCAACATGGATTTATTGCCGGCCGCTCGACCACGACAAATCTGTTATGCTTGACATCGTACGTTACCGAAACTATGACGGAACGGACTCAGACGGATGCTATTTACACCGATCTATCGGCTGCTTTCGACTAGGTGAACCACGCTATAGTGATAGCCAAACTTGACAGGCTCGGAATCAACGGTAATCTACTAGATTGGTTTCGATCATATCTCACTGATAGGCTACTTAAGGTTGCTATAGGAGATTGTCATTCTGCAAGTTTCTGTGCCTCATCTGGCATTCTACAAGGCAGCCATCTGGGCCCGCTAATTTTCCTACTTTACTTCAACGACGAGCATCTTATCATCAAAAGTCCGTGTTTATCTTAAGCAGACGATCTCAAAATCTATCTGAGGATTCGTTCAGTTAATGATTGTATTCATCTTCAACGGCAACTTGATACAGTGGCCAATTGGTGCACGATTAATCGGATGGTGATCGCTCCTGCCAAGTGTTACGTAATAACGTTTTCGCGGAAGAAGCAACCGATAACCTTCAATTATGAACTGCTTGGATCGCCAATAGGCCGAGTGATTCATGTGAAGGATCTCGGGGTGATTTTGGATACACAACTAAATAATAAGCAGCA